>PVKV010009847.1:0-78745 GCA_004027835.1 Alouatta palliata
AGTTTGCTGAGAATGATGGTTTCCAGGTTCATCCATGTCCCTACAAAGGACACGAACTCATCGTTTTTGATGGCTGCATAATATTCCATGGTGTATATGTGCCACATTTTCCCTGTCCATTCTATCATCGATGGGCATTTGGGTTGGTTCCAGGTCTTTGCTATTGTAAACTGTGCTGCAATGAACATTCGTGTGCATGTGTCCTTACAGTAGAATGATTTATAATCCTTTGGATATATACCCAGTAATGAGATTGCTGGGTCAAATGGAATTTCTATTTCTAGGTCCTTGAGGAATCGCCACACTGTCTTCCACAATGGTTGAACTAATTTATTGTTACATTGACTATGATCATGCAGCCTTTGGAAAATCCCCAAAACATGATCATAATTTTCATTATAACCTTTAATTTGTAAAATTTATGAATTAATAAGAGAAAGATCAGAAAATAGAATGGGCATCTAAGTCTTTCTTCTATTTCTACACTGATGAAATTTTGGAACATTGTTTACACTTTTAAAAAGATGTTTTTGTAGCTGCTAAACTATGTTGAAGTTAATATTGACATAGCCTTATTTTGTCTTTGAAAGTAAGAAATATAAGGACAATATACATATAGTTGGTAAAACCACAAGTTACTAAGCAATCACTAAGTTATCACTGGTAGTGATTAAAGGGCTGGAGATGTCAGGAATTGACAACTCACATAGAAAAAGAAGAATGTTAAGTAGCTTGTGAGTACCACTGTGATGTGGTCTTTTTCCTCTCTTAGCAAGAAAAGAGAGCAAGAAACTGAGAAAAGAGAGATTATCCCTTTGTATAACTTAAAAAGCAGAGCACTTTTAATTCCTAATTACTAAAAAGATATCTTTTAATATAAGAAAATCTTTTCAAAATGGGAAGGGTAAATATGTTATAAGGATATCTTCTTAATTCTGTATTTCATTATTTTAAGTAGCATTTATCTTTCTATAAGATCCTATTTTTTTCTGTGCTGAGAAAATCAGCTCAAATTCAAATAGCATAAGAAGATAATTCAAGAGAAAATATAGCATTCCTTAAGAAGATTTCTTTTGAGCAGATAATGTTGCAAGGTAGAAATGAAGCTAATGTGTTAACCATTTTTTTTTCTATAAATGTATTTTATTTCACAATATTTGAAAAAGTTTATCCTAAGATTTGGAATTACTCTTCTTTCCAATTTGGTTTTCACTGCACTTTTGCTTGATTAGGAGACTAAATTAATATAAATGAGCTAGATGTTATTGCTTTGTGAAACCCCTGGTATCAAAAGCTGGAGTTACTTACTGCCTGACTGTCCCAAGGTTCATGTACACCGAATTAGGATGCTTGTAATGATGAGTCACTGAATTTGCTGGCTGTATCCGTAGGCATGCATTTTCAAGAACAACTTCAGACTGTGTTCAGTCAAGGATCACAGATTAGAGTGACCTAACATGACTCCTAACCTCCTTGGAATCCCACTCAAATCAACAAGGCAACTTGTTCATTTCTTTTTTTCTTTTCTTGTTTGTCATTTATCTACCCATTCACACAACATTGATTAAATCCTTAACATCCGTCCTCTTCCCATTTTTTTAAAATAGATTTTTTTTTTTTTTTTTTTTTTTTTTTTTGAGACAGAGTCTCACTCCATCACCAGACGCCAGGCTGGAGTGCAGTGGCGCGACCTCGGCTCACTGCAACCTCTGCTGCCCGGGTTCAAGGAATTCTCCTGCCTTAGCCTCCCAAGTAGCTGGGACTACAGGCGCGCGCCACCACGCCCAGCTAATTTTTTTGTATTTTTAGTAGAGACGGGGTTTCACCATGTTGACCAGGATGGTCTCGATCTCTTGACCTCGTGATCCGCCCGCCTCTGCCTCCCAAAGTGCTGGGATTACAGGCGTGAGCCACCGCACCCAGCCAAAATAGATATTTTTAAGATAGAATCTTTTATATATGTATTTTATTGCTAGGTTCACACCTAGCTAGGTGTGAAGAACATGCAGGATTGTTGCATAGGAACACACATGGCAATGTGGTTTGCTGACTCCATCCCCCTGTCACATATATCTGGCATTTCTCCCCATGTTATCCCTCCCCAACCTCCCTACCCTCCACTGTCCCTCCCCTATTCTCCCCCAACAGACCCCAGTGTGTGATGCTCCCCTCTCTGTGTCCATGTGTTCTCATTGTTCAACACCCACCTATGAGTGAGAACATGCGGTGTTTGTTTTCTGTTCTTGTGTCAGTTTGCTGAGAATGATGGTTTCAAGATTCATCCATGTCCCTACAAAGGACACAAACTCATCATTTTTTATGGCTGCATAGTATTCTATGGTGTATATGTGCCACGTTTTCCTTGTCCAGTCTATCATTGATGGGCATTTGGGTTGATTCCAGGTCTTTGCTATTGTAAACAGTGCTGCAATAAACATACGTGTGCATGTGTCTTTATAATAGAATGATTTATAATACTTTGGATGTATACCCAGTAATGGGATTCTTGGGTCAAATGGAATTTCTATTTCTAGGTCCTTGAGGAATCGCCACACTGCCTTCCACAATGGTTGAACTAATTTAGACTCCCACCAACAGTGTAAAAGTGTTCCTATTTCTCCACGTCCTCTCCAGTATCTGTTGTCTCCAGATTTTTTAATGATCGCCATTCTAACTGGCGTGAGATGGTATCTCAATGTGGTTTTAATTTGCATTTCTCTAATGAGCAATGATGATGAGCATTTTTTCATATGTTTGTTGGCCTCATAAATGTCGTCTTCTTCTTTTTTTTTTTTTTTTTTTTGAGACGGAGTGTCGCTCTTGTTACCCAGGCTGGAGTGCAATGGCGCAATCTCGGCTCACCGCAACCTCTGCCTCCTGGGTTCAAGCAATTCTCCTGCCTCAGCCTCCCGAGTAGCTGGGACTACAGGCACGTGCCACCATGCCCAGCTAATTTTTGTATTTTTAATAGAGACAGGGTTTCACCATGTTGACCAGGATGGTCTCGATCTCTTGACCTCGTGATCCACCCGCCTCGGCCTCCCAAAGTGCTGGGATTACAGGCGTGAACCACCGCACCCGGCCCTATAAATGTCTTCTTTTGAAAAGTGTCTGTTCTTGTCCTTTGCCCACTTTTGAATGGGTTTGTTTGTTTTTTTCTTGTAGATCTGTTTTAGTTCTTTGTAGATTCTGGATATTAGCCCTTTGTCAGATGAGTAGATTGCAAATTTTTTTCCCTTTCTGTTGGTTGCTGGTTCCCTCTAATGATTGCTTCTTTTGCTGTACAGAAGCTCTGGAGTTTAATTAGATCCCATTTTTCTGTTTTGGCTTTTGTTGCCAATGCTTTTGGTGTTTTAGTCATGAAGTTCTTGCCTGTGCCTATGTCCTGACTGGTTTTGCCTAGGCTTTCTTCTAGGGTTTTTATGGTATTAGGCCTTATGTTTAAGTCTTTAATTCATCTGGAGTTAATTTTGGTGTAAGGTGTCAGGAAAGGGTCCAGTTTCTGCTTTCTGCACATGGCTAGCCAGTTTTCCCAACACCATTTATTAAACAGGGAATCCTACCTCCATTGCTTTTTTTTGTCAGGTTTGTCAAAGATCAGATGGTTATAGATGTCTGGCATTGCCTCTGAGGCCTCTGTACTGTTCCATTGGTCTATATCTCTGTTTTGATACCAGTACCATGCTGTTTTGATTACTGTGGCCTTGTATAATTTGAACTTAGGTAGCATGATGCCTCCAGCTTTGTTCTTTTTGCTTAGGATTGTCTTGGCTATGCAGGCTCTCTTTTGGTTCCATATGAAGTTTAAGGTGTTTTTTTCCACCTATAAAGAGGGTCATAGGTAGCTTGATGGGGTTATTGTTGAATGTATAAATTACTTTGGGCAGTATGGCCATTTTCATGATATTGGTTCTTCCTAACCATGAGGATGGAATGTTTTTCCATCTGTTTGTGTCCTCTCTTATTTCTTGCTCAGAGGTTTATAGTTCTCCTTGAAGAGGTCCTTTACATCCTTTGTTAATTGTATTCCTAGGTATTTTATTCTCTTTGTAGCAATTGTAAATGAGAGTTTGCTTATGATTTGGCTCTCTGTTTTTCTGTTATTGGTGTATAGGAATGCTTGTGATTTCTGCACATTGATTTTGTATCCTGAGACTTTGCTGAAGTTGCTTATCACCTTAAGGCAGTTTTGGTCTGAGACGATTGGGTCTTCTAAATATACGATCATATCGTCTGCAAATAGGGACAATTTGACTTCTTCTTTTCATAATTGAATGCCCTTTATTTCTTTTTCTTGCCTAATTGCTCTGGCTAGAACTTCCAATACTATATTGAATAGGAGTGGTGAGAGAGGGCATCCTTGTCTAGTGCCAGTTTTTAAAGAGAGTTCTTCTAATTTTTGCCCATTCAGTATGATACTGGCTGTGGGTTTGTCATAAATAGCTTTTATTGTTTTGAGATACGTTCCATTGATACATAGTTTATTGAGAGTTTTTAGCATAAAGGGCTGTTGAATTTTGTCGAAGGCCTTCTCTGCACCTGTTGAGATAATTATTTGGTTTTTGTCCTTCGTTCTGTTTGTGTGGTGAATTACGTTTATAGATTTGCATATGTTGAACCAGCCTTGCATCCCCGGGATGAAGCCTATTTGATTGGGGTGGATAAGCTTTTTGATGTGCTGTTGCATTCGGTTTGCCAGTATTTTATTGGGGGTTTTTGCATCAATGTTCACTGTGGATATTGGCTTGTAGTTTTCTTTTTTAGTTGTGTCTTTGCCAGATTTTGGTATCAGGATGATATTGGTGTCATAGAAAGAGATAGGGAGGATTTCCTCTTTTTGTATTGTTTGGAATAGTTTCAACAGGAGTGATACCACAGCTCCTCTTTGTACATCTGGTAGAATCAGCTGTGAACCTGTCTGGACCTGGACTTTTTTTGGTTGGTAGGCTATTAATTTCTGCCTCGACTTTAGACCTTGTTATTGGTCTATTTCAGGGTTTCAACTTCTTCTTGGCTTAGTCTTGGGAGTGTGCAAGTGTCCAGGAATTTATCCATTTCTTCCAGATTTACTGGTTTATGTGCATAGAGTTGTTTGTAGTAATCTCTGATGGTAGTTTGTATTTCTGAGGAATCAGTGGTGATCTCCCCTTTATCGTTTTTTATTGCATGTATTTGATTCTTTTCTCTTTTCTTTTTTATTAATCTGGCTGGCGGTCTGTCTATTTTGTTGATCTTTTCAAAAAACCAGGTCCTGGATATATTGATTTTTTGAAGGGTTTTTTTGTGTCTCTATCTCCTTCAGTTCTGCTCTAATGTTAGTTATTTCTTGTCTTCTGCTAGCTTTTGAGTTTTTTTGATATTGCTCCTCTAGCTCTTTTAATTTTGCTGATAAGTTGTCAATTTTAAATCTTTCCTTGTTTCTCATTTGGGTGTTTATTGCTATAAATTTTCCTCTAGACACTGCTTTAAATGTGTCCCAGAGATTCTGGTACATTGTGTCTTTGTTCTCATTTGTTTCGAAGAACATCTTTATTTCTGTCTTCATTTCATTGTTTATCCAGTCAATATTCAAGAGCCAGTTGTTCAGTTTCCATAAAGTTGTGTGGTTCTGAGTTAGTTTCTTAATCTTGAGTTCTAATTTGATTGCACTGTGGTCTGAGAGACTACTGGTTATGATTTCTATTCTTTTGCATTTGCTGAGGAGTGATTTACTTCAATATACATTGACCATATACACTGACCTGTAAAATTATGTGGTGAATTTTAGAGGCCAATGTATGTGGTCAATGTATATTCTGTGGGTTTGGGGTGGAGAGTTCTGTATATGTCTATTAGCTTTGCTTGGTCCAGATCTGAGTTTAAGTCCTGCATATCCTTGTTAATTTTCTGTCTTGTTGATCTGTCTAATATTGACAGTGGAGTGTTAAATCTCCCACTATTATTGTGTGGGAGTCTAAGTTTCTTTGTAGGTCATTAAGAACTTGCTTTATGTACCTGGGTGCCCCTGTATTGGGTGCATATTTAGGATCATTAGCTCTTCTTGTTGCATTGATCCTTTTACCTTTATGTAATGCCCTTCTTTGTCTCTTTTGATTTTTGTTGGTCTAAAGTCTATTTTATCAGAGACTAGGATTGCAACTCCTGCTTTTTTTTGTTCTCCATTTGCTTGGTAAATCTTCCACTATCCCTTTATTTTGAGCCTATGTATGTCCTTACATGTGAGATGGGTTTCCTGGATACAGCACACCAAAGGGTCTTGACTTCTTAGCCAATTTGCCAGTATGTGTCTTTTGATTGAGACATTTAGCCCATTTATATTTAAGGTTCATACCATTATGTGTGAATTTGATCCTGCCATTTTGATGCTAGCTGTTTGTTTTGCCCATTAGTTGATACAGTTTCTTCAAAAAAAACTGTATATTTTTGGAGTGGTATATTTGGTATATTTTTGGAGTGGCCGGTACTGGTTGTTCCTTTCTATGTTTAGTGCTTCTTTCAGGAGCTATTGTAAGGCAGGCCTGGTGGTGATGAAATCTGTCAGCACTTGCTTTTTCATAAAGGATTTTCTTTCTCCTTTGCTTATGAAGCTTAGTTTGGCTGGATATGAAATTCTAGGTTGAAAGTTCTTTTCTTTAAGGATGTTGAATATTGGCCCCCACTCTCTTCTGGCTTGTAGGGGTTCTGCCAAGAGATCTGCTGTGAGTCTGATGGGCTTCCCTTTGTTAGTAACCCGACCTTTCTCTCTGTCTGCCTTTAGCATTTTTTCCGTCGTTTCCACCCTTGTGAATTTCACAATTATGTGCCTTGGGGTTGCTTTTCTTAAGGAATGTCTCTGTGGTGTTCTCTGTATTTCCTGGACTTGAATGTTGGCCTGCCTTGCTAGGTCGGGAAGTTCTGCTGGATAATATTCTGAAGAGTGTTTTCCAGCCTGGATTCATTCTCTCCATCACATTCAGGTATACCTATCAAACATAGATTTGGTCTTTTCACAAAATCCTATATTTCTTGGAGGCTTTGTTCATTTGTTTTCACTCTTTTTTCTCTAATCTTGCCTTCTCATTTTATTTCATTCAGTTGATCTTCAATCTCTGATATCCTTTCTTCTCCTTGTTCGATTTAGCTATTGAAACTTGTGTATGCTTTGCGAAGTTCTCGTGCTACATTTTTCAGCTCCATTAAGTCATTTATATTCTTCTCTAAGCTGTTTATTCTAGTTATCATTTCATGAAACCTTTTTTCAAGGTTCTTGGTTTCTTTGCATTGGGTTAGAACATGTTCTTTTAGCTCAGAGAAATTTGTTACTACCTACCTTCTGAAGCCTGTTTCTGTCAATTCATCAGATTCATTCTCCATCCAGCTTTGTTCCCTTGCTGGTGAGGAGTTGTGATTCCTTGGAGGAGGAGAAGTATTCTGGTTTTGGATGTTTTCATCCTTTTTGTGCTGGTTTCTTCCCATCTTTGTGGATTTATCTACCTGTGGTCTTTGCAGTTGGTGACTTTTGGATGGGGTCTCTGAGTGGCCATCCTTTTTGTTGATGATGAAGTTATTTCTTTCTGTTTTTTAGTTTTCCTTCTAACAGTCAGGCCCCTCTGCTGCAGGACTGCTGGAGGTCCACTCCAGACTCTGCTTGGCTGGGGATCACCTGTGGTGGCTGCAGAACAGTAAGGGTTGCTGCCAGTTTCTTCTGTTATCTCCATCCCAGAAAGATACCCACCAGATGTCAGCCTGAGCTCTACTTTATGATGTGACTCTTTAGATATACAGGGGTCAGGAAGCTGCTTGAGGAGGCAGTCTGTCCTTTATAGGAGCTCAAGTGCTGAGCTGTAAGCTCTGTTGTTCTGTTCAAAACTGCTGGGCAGGTGTGTTTAAGTCTGCTGCAGTGGAACTGATAACCACCTTTTTTTCCTAGGTGCTCTGTCCTGGGAAGATGGGGCTTTATTTATAAGTTCCTGACATGCTGCTGCCTTTTTCAAGAGCTGCCTTGCCCAGTAGCCTAGTTACAGTCTGCCAGCAGATTCTTTGCTGAGCTGCTGTGGGCTCTGCCCAGCTGCTGTGTAAACTTCCTTGCGGTTTTGTTTATAGAGGTATAGTTAGAACTGCCTCAGTAATGGTGGTCTGCCTCAGTAATTGCAAACTGCCTCAGTAATGGTGGACCACCTCGGTAATAGTGGACTGCCGAGAAAAGAAAAGAATGGAGACTGGATCCAAGATGGCCAAATAGGAACAGCTCTGGAGTGTAGTTCCCAGCAATAACAACAGAGAGGGTGAGTGAACACTGCATTTTCAAATGAGTTATTACTGTTGAAAAAACCCACACTTTGAATGAAGAGATCTTCCAAACAGGCTTTATGGGAGCAACATGGCTGTTTATTCACTGGGTGTAGGTAGGCTACGGCTGAAAAGGGCATTAGCAAAGGGCAGTGGGATAGAAGTTGGTTTTATAGGTTTGAGTAGTTTTTTGAGGGGTGGGTGTGTTGCAGAGTAAGTTCAGTTACAGTGGTGGGGGGTTGGGGCAAGGAGTGTACATGATCACAAGTTCAGTTACAATGGCAGTATTGGGTGAGAGGTATTTACATTATCATAAGAACAGTTAAGATGACAGGGTTGGGCGAGGGGCTTGTGGGAAGCTCCGCTGTGTGATCAGGGACAATGGGGAACACAGGCAGAGGGTGGGAGGCTTCAGCTAGAGGCAAGCAGGACTTCAGACTTTCAGGCTCCAGGCTTGCATATGGAGACCTGACAATTACTGCCCATAGACCAGGAGATTCCTGGGCTGAAAAGTGCCATGAGTTTCCAGCATGGCTGTTTCAGCTGGCTCAGTGAGTCTCTGCACAAAAACTCGCACAAATCTGGCTGGCCATTTCAACTGGTGCCTGGAACACCTGGGAGACATAGCTTCCCATTCAACTGAAAATAAGGGGTCTGAAACAGGGAGCCATGTGATCTGGCTCGGCGGATCACACCCCCACAAAAACCAGCAATCTGAATCACTCTGGATTGAGAGTTTCGCAGCAAGCACAGCTGGACCCAGGATGGTCCAGCTCTGTTGGGTGAAGGGCATACACCATTACTGATGCAGTCCACCACTACTGAGGCAGTCTGCTATTACTAAGATTGAATCTTGCTCTGTTGACCAGGCTGTAGTGCAAAGGCACGATCTCAGCTCACTGCAACCTCTGCCTCCTGGGCTCAAGCGATTCTTCTACCTCATCCTCCTTGGTAGCTGGGTCTACAGGCACTACCATGGATGACTAATTTTTTAGTATTTTTTTAGTAGAGATGGGGTTTCACCATGTTAGTCAGGCTGGTCTCAGATTCCTGACCTCAAATGATCCCACCCTCCTCGGCCTCCCAAAGTGCTGAGATTACAGTCATGAGCCACTGTGCCCAGCCAAAAGATAATTTTTTAAAAACACAATTTCTCAGTGATAAATTTCAGTTGTTTTAGTACACTCTGCTGTTTCTTTGTAGATGCGCACCATGGGTTCTACTTTCAACACTGCTACATTTTACCTGGGACAGAGACTTTTCTTTCTCTTATTGTTTCAGAAAAATTTTCACCATGTCTAGTTTTTGTTGTTGCTTAGAAGAAATTAATGGAGTTTTGCAAGTATATTCTGGCCAATAGAATTATAATTATTACCTTCTGTTTGAAAAATATTTTACATATATACATATACTCTTCTTCTTATATACCTATTGCATCATGGCTACTTCTACTTGTGACCTTGTGCCCATATGTCTGTATGGACAAACATAGAAACAATAATATAAGTTTACTGAATGATAGATTTTATGATATAGTTCATGAGGATATTTTCTTGTTCCTAGCCTAGTGCTAAAAGATGGTGAATGAGACTCTCTTAAAAATAGTTCCTAAAATGTTTCAAATTTTATAATGCCATTTTGTCAATTTATCTTACTCTAAAGAAATTTGAAATTAGCATTAATTACAATCAGCAATGTGCTAGCAAATGTTTAATAACAAGATCTCTGGTGGAAAAGCCTTGATTAGTAGTGTTTGCTGATTTCCATGGTGTAAATACTTTTGTCAAGCACAATTTCAACTGCTAACCTGAAAGCATGCTGAGTGGGAAGAGATGAACACAATTGCTTCAACTCAGGCTAGTATGAGCCTGTTTCAGCCCACCACTGGTTACAATTCCATTTATATTAACAGTCATTTGACCTAATAAAAGCTGAAATTTTAAAATAGTTTTAAGTGAAGTGTTTTTTGAAAAAGTCATATTAGATTTTATAATACACTAAATTACTTTAATATTTTTTTCTTTTCTGGTTTTTTTTTTTTTTTTTTTTTTTTTTTTTTGAGAGGAGTGGCCCAGGAGAATGATCTGAGTACTTATAAATAGATAATCATTGTAGGAAACTATATATTAGAACAAATCTCAGATATTGAAAATAGTGCCAGGTAGTCAGAGATAGAAATTGTCCCAAATTCCTTTTTCATCTGGACAGCAATCCTTCCAGTTTTATTGCTACTATTTCTAATATTTGCTGTCTATTAGAGAGTAGAAAGCATTCTTCTACAGTGAATTTAGTGATTTTAAAAACATAAAGCTTTTTTGTTTATAGAAAAGGTAGTCTAGAATAATACTCCTCAAACTGTAGTTTACAAACTGGTGTGGATATAATAACTATTTATAATGGTTCTGTGATGATCCATGTGCAAAAATTGAAGCAAGTGTTTAGAAGCTTTCATAGCAATCTGACATTTTTATGACATCCATGCTCATAATTAATAAACTTGTATGATAGGTCCATACACTATGGACTGTACTCACTGAAGAAAGAATAGACAAGTTTGGATTTTACAATACTTTTATGGGATAAGTTGTTAAGAATTGGCTATGATGAAAGATTGACGATGAAAATATATCATTTGCCTCATTTTGTATAAAAGGTAGAAATGAATATTAAAGCAATTGTCAAAATTGCTTTAAAATCTCTATTTCTTTCAACATACCTCTGTGAGACTGGTTTCTTTACCGTGTGTTATTAAAACAAAATAGAAACTGTTTAGAACTACATCATTTCCTTCAAGTAGCATTTTTATCAATCCAACCTTGATTAGATAATTTAACAAGATGCAAGCCCATTTATTGCACTAAAAACTTTAAATATTGATATATCAGTGTTTGTTCAAAGTGTATGAATTGGAATTTAATATGGGCAATTGTTATTTCTCAACATAGTCTTTAGGTACTATTGTGGAATGACAAAAAGTTAGAAAGTCTCTATATTAATTGCCTGTGTATACGTTTAAATTATTTTTAATAAACATACAATTTTATAATTTATCGTAATTCTTTCTGTCCCCTTTGTTTTTTTCTGATTATATGTATTCAAATGTATTTTATGTTTCTTGAATTTAATAATATGTTAAAATTCATTTTCTAATGGCTTATTTTCATTATATTTTATAAAAATATTAGTCTACAATAAGTTGGGAAAGAAAAAAACAAAAACAAACAAACAAACAAACAAACAAACTGGATCTTCACCACACATAGTTTGAGAAGTACTGGGCTAGAACAGTACCTATTATATAGAAGTTGTTCAATAGTTATTTGTTTATTGGAGAGAGGGTAAGAGCTTTCATAAGTATAAAGACTTTTGAAATCTCACATTGTTATAAAATTGTTAATAGCAAATATTTAAAAAAATTATATTGTTAGTCGTAAGATACTTCTTATTTACAGATCACAACTTGTTCAGATTCAGCAGTAGAAATTTCCATATATCTTCCCTAAATGGAAACTGCTGCATCTTTTATTGTGGCTACTCTTGGATCTAAGGTCATAGCAGGCATAATAATTTCTTAAAAGTAAACATTTGGTTGTATTGCTCACTTTCCTGATTAAAACTCTCTAATGGCTTCTTGTTACACATGAAATGAAGTCCACACTCCTTTTTATGAAATGTAAGTCCCATATAATCTGCACCCAGCCTACCTATCTTACTGCATCTTACTCTTAGTATATTCTAGCCATGCCAGTCATATTTATATGTCTTGAATGTGACAGGTATGCTCTTACCTCACAATCTTTTATTTGATGTTCCCTCTGCTACATACTATGTCCACATCTTTCTACAGCTGTCTCTTCCTCATCTTTTGAGATTTCAGATCAATATCACATTCTACAGATTCTTTGTCCCTACTTCAGTCACTCATTGAATGGTCTTCTTTTATAATTTTCATGGTGCTGATTACTTTCTGAAATTATCTTGGTTATTTGTTTATTTACTTATTGCCTCTCTTCTTTTGAACTAGAATGCAAAGTTGATAAGTGTAGAGACACTCTATCTCTTGTTTGTGTCTGTCTCCTCAAAGCCTAGTATATTAGTCCATTTTCATGCTGCTGATAAAGACATACTTGAGACTGGGCAATTTACAAAAAAAGAGGTTTAATGGGCTTACAGTTCCACATGGCTGGGGTGGCCTCACAATCATGGCAGAAGGTGAAAGGCATGTCTCACATGGCGGTAGACACGAGAAGAGAGCTTGTGCAGGAAAACTCCTTCTTTAAAACAATCAGGTCTTGTGAGACTTATTCACTATCACAAGACCAGCCCGGAAGAGACCTGCCCCCATTATTCAATTTCCTCTCATTGGGTCCCTCCCACACCATGTGAGAATTCAAGATGAGATTTGGGTGGGGACATACCAAACCATATCACCTAGTATTGTCCAGGAATAATTCTAACATATAGTGGATACTCAATAAATGTCTAGTTAATGTATTAATGGATGTGAGGAGGAGGAACCATTTTACTTGCACTAGCAAGACTGAGCCACTGGAATTGACAGTTATGAGAAACTTGGTGAAGATAACTTTTCGAAGAGATGAATAGGCCTTTTGTTGCTATAGAAGCATTCACCTACGGAAGTGAAATATATTTTCCAGTAGACAGATTAGTTTCCCTTCCAATGCCATATGCAATCAGCCCCTCATATTTCAGATCTCCATCAATAAACTCAGTGATCCATTTTTCTCTTGAGAAGTCCAATGCATTATTATACATTTTTAGTGTTATCCTTTCTGGAAAAGGGATGTATTCATAAGTATTCACTGTAGAACACAAGTTATTTACCTGGGATCTATAGATGTGCTGAAATTGGGTACAAACTGTGAATGTGTACATTTTTAAAAGGAAACTATGATAACTATCATCAGATTCTAAATATATTAATAATTCCTAAAAGATTAATAACTTATTTTACAGAAACTCCAGAAAACATAAGTAGGAAAGGCTCAGAAATAACACACAGTTTGTGTATTTTGACACCAGTTTACAATAAATCTAAAGGTAAAAGGAGAAATCTATAAAATACTTATTTCTATATAAGTATAGAAATAAATTTTGGATATATTTAGAATTACATTCTCCAATATTAATGTGGTAAGATTGATAAAACAAGGTAGGTGACAGGCTTTCTGAAGATGAGACACGTCCTGCAATTAATTATTTTGGCACAAAAATATAATTAATAGAGCTTACTGCATTGATTTCAGATAAATCAAAAGATACCAACAAAAATAAAGTGGGATTATTGTCTTGATATGTGAAAAAATTTTCCTTTTTAGTATTCTAATAGCTCTAATCATAACTAATAACTAAAATCCATTCCATATGACTTCCAGTCTACTTTGATAAAAGGGTCAGCTTGAATTTTGTGTTTTTAAAGATAGGGTCCAGAAATACTAACCAGATTTATTACTGCATGCCCACTGTGTCATTTCTAATACAGGATATATTAAATAGATTTAGATGTAGATTTCATCATAATTTAGTCTGGAAACAGAGCCAAACTAAATTGTCACTGTACTGTATTCAATCAATTCTAATTTATTTCAGATTATTGAAAATATTACACATGCCAATGTCTGTTGTCTCATTTTAACCTCAGTGATGAAGGATAATGAAAGTGCTAGGGTTGGATGCAGTGGCTCACAACTACAATCCCAGACCTTTGGGAGGCTGAGGTGGGAGGATCACTTGAGGCTAAGAGTCTGAAACTAGCCTGGACAACATAGTAAGACCTCCATCTCTTAAAAAAAATAGCCACCTGTGATGGTGCATGCCTGAGGTACTAGCTACTCAGGAGGCTGAGGGGGAGGATCACTTGAGACCAAGAGTTCAAGGCTACAGAGAACTATGATGACACTAGTGAGCTCCAGCATGGGCAACAGAGCAAGACTCTGTCTCTTAAAAAAATAAAAAATTAAAAAAAGAAAGTGTTGGTTTTGGAAAATCTACTTTGAATATGTAATATTTATCTTGCACCTATAATATGCTAAATGTTAAAAGCCTGGCTGTCATTGCCTTCAACATTATAGTTGCCCTTTGGTGTTCTTGGAGGATTGGTTCTAGAGGCCCCAAAGATATGATACCAAAATCTGAGAATGCTCAAGTCCCTGATATAAAATGGAGTAGTTTTTACATATAACCTATGCACATCCTCCTTATTCTTTAAATAATCTTAGATTGCTTATAATACCTAATACAGTGCCTACACATCACTTTATTCATGCGAATTCAATGTGGTACCCAGCACATGGCAAGTTCAAGTTTTTTTTTTTCTTTTTTTTGCAACTTTCTGGATTTTTTTACCAAATATATTTGATTTACTGTCAGTTGAATCCATTAATGTAGAACTCATGGTTATAGAGGGCTGACTGTATATTGTTAGCTGGATGAATTTATAACATACACTTTTATGTTTTGGTGTCTAAAAACATAACAAACCTCTATCTTCTATAATTTTGTTTTTTCAAAAACATTTACCTAAGTTGTTGAGACCACTATGAACACACAGTTCATATTTTAATGTAAATTATATATAGTAAATATGAAGTATGTTAGAATTTTAAAACTTTACTCTTTTAAATTTTTGGTGCTTCATGGAGAAGCCTGTTAGTATTCTGGGGTGAACTCATATTTCATGTAAAATTAATATATGAAGAACTCACAGGAAAAGTTTAGAAATTTCTATATGGGTTTGATATATAATATCTCTGAATTTAAAATAGATAAAGATGTAATGAGAACATCTATTTTTCTTAGTCATGGCATCAGTGATTTTTATTCATTTTATTGAAGATATGTTTTTTTAAAAAGATTCATTTTCCTAAGAGATATAGGAAAAGCTTTGAACTTTCTTGAGGTTACTCTGATTTCTTCCATGTTTTCCTTAAACAAAATGAAGCAATTGAGAAATATACTGGAAAAAGTTATAACATGCCTTGCTGGCACAAAAATGTCTTTGATTATGTCAAACACTATCTTATGAATCATAGCAGAGAGTAATAACTATACAGAGGTGTTTCTGATCACTGATGCCCTATTTTTTTATGTCGGAGTGAGCCTATTCATAAAATATCAGATGGTAGAGGTGGTTCCTGCTTTCTAATCAAGAAGAGTATCATCTATAGAATAGAGCATGACTCACAAATTGATAATGAGGTCTGCTCCTTTTCTGTGGATTCCAAAGTTCCACGGTTAATTAAATTGCCACACTGTTAGAGAGGTCGGTATCCTTTCTTTTTAAATATAATTTTATTTTTTGATTGGAAAATGTTTTACAATGAACATGGCTCACTTCTGTTATCAGAAAAAAATTGCCAATTAAAGTTATTTATTTTTAAAAATTGCTCTTGTGAGGAGGATAATATAGTCAATGTTCAAGAATGAGGTGGGGTGATTGAGAGTGTTGGAGTCAGGCTCTTTAGATTTGTAACACAGCTCTGATCCAAACCAGCCAAGTGAGGTAAAAAATCATGTAGGCTTTCTGTGCCTCAGTTTTCTCAACTATAGCATGAAAATAACAATTCCTCCCTTGAGGGATAGTAATGATTAATTGAATGATTGCATGACAAGCAATTAGGCTTGGCACGTGGTATGTGCTCAGTAAATGTAAGTTATTAGATAGAACATGTATTATGTACATTGTAACATACTTAGTTTATGTGGGAGCCTTTTTTTTTTATACTTAAGTTCTGGGGTACATGTGCAGAAGGGAGCTTTTTTCCTAAGAAAATATTTGCTGGCTTTTATTTATGGTGGGTTAAATCAGTTCCATTATTACCATAAAAAGCTGCCTTTTATCATATACATAATTATTCTGCCTTTGTATAGGAAGTGACCAAGGAGCCTGAAGTAAGAATTCATTTTGATTTTGCAGACTCGTTTCAGGGCAAGAACTTTTTGGAGACTCTTCTTTAAAATAGTTTGGCGCTACTTCTACTGCTGTAATGATTAACAGTTTGTGTCAATAAATTTCAACACACAGATTTACATTTTCTAATCACAAATTTGTCCTTACTTGAGTTGAGTTCCTTGACTTAGGGGAGAGATCCTTTCCCATTACATTTTCATTTCAGCACCAGGAAGCAAATGATGATGCTGAAAGGAGCTTGCAGATGACAGCGGATGTCTTGAAGCATTTTTTGTTTGTTTTGTTTTTGGAGAAAAACTGACCTCCTGAACTTTCCATGTTTTTATTACTAAGCATGCTTTGTAGAGTCATTTCATCCATTGAGGACAAGAAAAAGTGTTTATAAATGAGTTTTTGCCTATACCTATTCTTTGCTCTAGTTTTAAAAAATGTGTAGTAAAGGATGTGCTGATCTTTCTCTGATTGATAAAACTATTAAAGCAATATCTTTTTATCCTTAAACTGTCAAAACTTGATTTACTATGGGGTGGTATATTATGTATTCTGGAGATGTTTCCATAACTTTTTAGGTAACGTAATAGCACCAGACAGCAACTGAGGCTGGAGCTGGCTCATAGCAGTTCTTGTTTATTGTCCAAACCTATCTACAGTTCCACATAAAGCGAATATTTATGGAACACTTACTATGTATTAGATACTGGCAACACAAAGATAAGTGAGACAGAATCTCCTCTCCTACCCCTCAAAAGTAATACTTTAGTAAGTAGGTTGTCTTTAATAGGGAGGTTACATAACAGTGTAGTGAAGGCTGTGATAGATATACAAATAGATAGCCATTAAGTCCTTAACAGAGGGCAGACCTACAGGTATAAGTTTGCTAAGGAAAAAAAGAGAATAGGGACACTGGAAGTGGAAGGAACAGTATGCAAAGAAATGTAGAACCTTTTAAGGATATTGTCTGCTGAGCTGTATGAGGAGAGAGAGGCGTGGCAGGAAATGGAGCAGCTGTGGTTCCTGGGCTCAATTATGTGGACTTTGTCTGTAGTGCCGTCTAAAGATGTCCAATCAACCTGTGAGCAAGTGTTGAAACAAAAGTTTTTAACCAGAGGTGACATGATTAGATTTTATAAAGAAAACTTGGGTAAAAGTTCCAGAAGCAGGGGTAATCAACAGCATCAAATCTCCCACTTCAATAATCTCTATATTTGTGGGCCTAATATATGTTTTCTTTCAAACATATGAAAAAAATGCTCATCATCACTGGTCATTAGAGAAATGCAAATCAAAACCACATTGAGATACCATCTCACACCAGTTAGAATGGCGATCATTAAAAAATCTGGAGACAATAGATGCTGGAGAGGACATGGAGAAATAGGAATACTTTTATACTGTTGGTGGGAGTGTAAATTAGTTCAACCATTGTGCAAGGCAGTCTGGTGATTTCTCAAGGACCTAGAAATAGAAATTCCATTTGATCCAGCAATCCCATTACTGGGTATATACCCAAAGAATTGTAAATTGTTCTGTTATAAAGACACATACACATGTATGTTCATTGCAGCACAGTTTACAATAGCAAAGACCTGGAACCAACCCAAATGCCCGTTAATGATAGACTGGACAAAGAAAATGTGGCACATATACACCATGGAATACTATGCAGCCATAAAAAATGATGAGTTTGTGTCCTTTGTAGGCACATGTATGAATCTGGAAACCATCATTCTTAGCAAAGAAGATCTGAGACACAAGAACAGAAAATAAAACGCTGCATGTTCTCTCTCATAGGCGGGTGTTGAACAATGAGAACCCATGGAAACAGGGAGGGGAGCATCACATACTGGGGTCTATTGTGGGGTGGGGGGCTAGGGGAGGGACAGCGGGGCGTAGGGAGAGATAACATGGTGAGAAATACCAGATATAGGTGATGGGGGGATGGAGGCAGCAAACCCCATTGCCATGTATGTGCCTATGCAACAGTCCTGCATGATCTGCACATATATCCCAGAACCTAAAGTACAATAAAAAAGAAATAAAATTCACTAGGTCTCATTAGCTCTAAATTCTCTTCTGTGGCTTTAGTAAAATGTGAGAGCTGTAATCATTGTTAAGGAAATAAACTGTCTTTCTTCCTGACCCTTTTAGATATATTTGTTTAAAAAGGGGGAAAATATAACAACAAGAGATGTTTGAAACTCTATGGTTTACCTCCTATGTGTTTCATATGAGGAAACTGAATTGGGCCACATAATCGTCAGAGGAGCCAGGGCTGAAACTGGGTCTGCAGTACTTTCTACCACCCTGCTCTGGTAGTTTCCTTGGTTTGTGAAAGCAGATGAAATTGAGAATGCTGCTTGGCTCACCTGTATTGTGTGTACAACAGAAAATTTCATTAGGACAAATTGATAGTTAAATGAATTCTGATATTCCTGGAGGGAAAGCATGAAATAAAGCTTTATTGGATTTGGACTTGATTTATTTTCTCTACACCATCTTCAGCATGAAAGTGATTTTTTTAATGATGAACTCACATTGTAAAAGCCAACATTATACACAGACATAGCAGTTAGAAAACAGTGTGTGTATATTAACATACCAGAGTTTCAACTAGTAACCATCTGCTCCATTTTATGTGATTACAAAAATCGTTTTTTCTATTTTCTTTACAAATTAAGTCTTTTGTAAAATATCCAATCCCAAGCTACTCCTCTTCAGAATCTTGTAATGCCTTATAAACATTTTAGATAGATAGAAAAAACAAGGTGCAAAAATTTAATTTATGCTAGATAATAGATTTGGCTAATTGGAAAGGTGTCTTTTAAATATTAAGGGATTTTTTTTAGCATTTCCCCAGAAAATCTATTTTTGAAGTTATCTATTTTAGCAATCTAATAAAGTTGGCCATTTTTACACTGTTTAATTTGAGCTTTATAGATTAGCTGCTAGAAAAAGAAGCTAGGGAATACATATTGTTTTAGCCAAGGAAATAGTCTCCAAAGAAAGGTCCTAGATTTTATCTTCTAACTCAAAGAAGGATATACTTCTAATATAAAATAGAATCTCCAACATAAAAATTTGCAAATAATATTGGAGATGATTCAATTTCATTTGACTCTTTATTGCAAACATATGTCATAGGACCATTTTAAATGTGGAAAAGAGTTCATTAAAATAAATCTGTTACTATAGTTATGCAACCTCTTAGGGATTTTTTATGGAAGACAATGTGTACTATTGAGAGTAAATTAAACTGGTATTAGCATGGGAACTCTGCTAACAGAGTTCCTTGAGCCAACAAATGCGGATCTGCACTTTGATAATCAGATCTGATATTCTTCAGTTTGGATTTAATGCCCCAACTCTTCACACATGCACAGGGAGCAGAGGTTTCAAAAGGTTGTTAGATAGTTTCGTTATTGTAGATTATTGAAGTGTATATTTTGATATACTCTGTAAGTACTCTGAAGGCCAGAATTATCTAGATTGTTGTTTATTTTGATACATTCCTAGCTTATCTTGCAATTCTACATGGTATAAATCATGCTGAACTGAAGGCTACTATTCTCCAGATATATATTGTGTGATACAAGCAAGCCTTGGGTTATATTGAAATCCATGTAATATTTAAGTAACATTCTCTCTTATTAACTTTCAAAAATGAATTCACCATATTAAGTAAAATGCATACTAATTTCTTCTTCAATTTATTCAACAAATATGTTATTTGATAAGTTCTGAGTATTTGCCAGATATTTGCCACAATTCTAGATGATGGAGTATAGCAATGAACAAAATAGTTACAAGTCTCTATCAAAAAGAAGCTTTTTGGGGAGGCTAAAGTGGGAGGATTGCTTGAGGCCACAAATTCGAGACCTGCCTGGGCAGCACAATGAGACTTCATCTCTCCAAAAGGAAAAAGAAAAAAAAGCTGGGCATGGTGGTGTGTGCCTGTAGTTCTCAGGAGGCTGAGGTGGTGGGAGGATCACTTGGCCTGGAGTTCAAGGTTGCAGTGAGCTATGATTGAGCCACTGCACTTCAGCCTGGGTGACAAAGCAAGACCTTGTCTATTAAAAGAAATAAGAAAAATTAAAAATAGAAGAAACTTTTGTTTTAGTGGAGGAAGATAGATGTGAACAAATGAGTATATATTAGGTAGTAAAAAATGCTGTGAAAAAATAAAACAGGTTAAAGGGAGATGGAGGACAGAGGGATGGATGGAGGGTGTGTGCTATTTTATATGGGGTGATCAGGGAAGATTTTTGCTAAAAAGACGATATAAGCCATAAGCAGAGACTCTATATGAAATGAGGCAGACCTAAGCAGAAATCTCAGGATAGTGGTTATCCAGCAAAGAGGGCAAAAGCCTGAGTATGTGGTATTATTTCCATTTTTGTAGAAGAGATTGAGGAAGAAGAAAAAATAGGTAACCATAACAGCCACAGAACTGATGGCGGGTGGTGCTGGGATTTGAACCTTGGTTTGCACAGAGATATGGGAAGTGTAAAGATTTAGCTATATTTGGAGAAAAAGCATTATATGCAAAGACAAAGTCCATTAGAGAACAAGTCCTTGGAGTGTCAGAGGAACAGCAAAGAAGTCAATGAGGCTGAAACCTAGGAATCTAGGGAGAGTGCTGTAGGGGAATGAGGCCCAAGGAGGTGGTATGGGTGGAGTGGGGAGGGACACCAATCCTGTAGGCTCTTGTAGGCTGTTGTAAGGGCTCTGTATTTATTCTAGGTGAGGGTTTGGAGCAGAAGAATGATATAATTTACATTTTCCAAAGACACTTGTGCTACTGTGTGGAGAATATACTGTAGAGATGGCCAGAGTGCAAACAGGGAAATCATTTAGTATGCTATCACAATAGCCTAAGTCAGAGAGAGATTTCTGTGGCTTCTTCTAAGGTGGTAGTGGAGCAAGGGGTGAGCAATAGTTAAACTCTCTATATATTTTGAAAGAAGAGCCACTAAGATTTGCTGACATGTGACGGCAGATAATATTATATTGAGGTTCTAGTAGAAAAATCATAATTATATAGTCAAAGCAAGCACATTTGAATTAATTCACTGAGAATAATGCCCCATTCAAAATATGCATTTTTTAAAAAAAACTTGAATGCTTTTTAACTTGAATGCTTCTAACATCTTCCTGCTAGTACCATTTTCAGTTTGACCTAAAAAATGCTTCCTAGAAATTACTCACTGAGTCTTCATTTATACTAAGAAGGCATAGTCAACATTCTAGATTCCTGCATGATATATTTGTGGAACATTGTATATAAATTTTTGTTGCAACAGATTCTGCTGTGTGTAGTTATTTTTAGAGAATGAAGTCATCTGAAGCCATGTTATTCATAAGACAGATTCTGGTCTTTTGGTGACATTTTTATTAGTTCAAATATTTATATTAGCATACACTAAAGACATAGTGTATTATTATCAGAGATAGTATAGATGACCCTATCAATTTAAGAAAGGTGAAAATAGCAACTGGAAAAATATGTAAATGCAAATTCCTATCTAATGTATCTGGAAAAAAATCACCTTGAATTATTAATTTTAGATATTATCTCATTTCACCATTTGTTTCTTATGTTTCGTTTATCTTAATCAGAGTAACTGAATGTTGTTAGCTGGAGTTAAAAAAAAGTCTCTTTTTCTGAGTGGGTAAAGCATTTTTTTCCAGTTATAGAAATACACACATTAGCATTTGATATAGTCTGGCTCTGTGTCCCCACCCAAATCTCTTCTTGAATTGTCATCTGAATTGTAATTCCCATGTGTTGAGGGAGGGACCTTGTGGGAGGTGATTAGATCATGGGGGTGGTTCCCCCATGCTATTCTCATGATAGTGAGTTCTCATGAGATCTGATGGTTTTATAATGGGCTTTTTTTCCCCCTTTTCTCTGCACTTTTCTTGTCTGCTGCCATGTGAAGAAGGACATGTTTGCTTCCCTTTCCACCATATTTGTAAGTGTCCTGAGGCCCCCTCAACTCTGCAGAACTGTGAGTCAATTAAACCTCTTTCCTTTCTAAGTTACTCAGTCTCTAGTATTTCTTCATAGCAGTGTGAGAATGGACTAATGCAGCATTATATGTTAAGTGACATGAATTATATGCATTTATTTTGAATCCTGTGTATTATGGAGTTAAAACTGCAAAGATTTTGAAAAATAGTTAGCATATTATAAGATTAGGTATGATTTTGCATGTAAAAAGCTACTTATTTGGTATAACATGATGCATATAGAAATGGAATCCTAACACAAAAAACAATGTTGAAACCATGTTACAGAAGGTGGAGCACTGTTCTGAATACATCTTGAAAACATTACTGTTATGATCTCATGTGTGTTCCATGTTGCATCAATGCCTTTGTTTCCGGTGTTTGTCACTTATGACTGCTATAACAAAGTGCCATAAACTGGGTGGGTTAAACAATTCTGGAGCCTCGGAACTCATAGATCAAGAAGCCAGCATGGTCAGGTTCTGTAAAGGGAGGGGGTGGGGAAGCTGGGGAGGGATAACATGGGGAGAAATGCCAGATATAAGTGATGGGGGGAAGGAGGCAGCAAACCACATTGTCATGTATGTACCTATGCAACAATCCTGCATGATCTGCACATGTACCCCAGAACCTAAAGTACAATTAAAAAAAATGATTTGGGAAATACTAAGTTAGTAGAGTTAAACAAATTGCAGTAAGACTTTTCAGGTTTTTGATACAAATGTGCCCCACTCTTCTTTCATGTGGGAGGGGGATATAGTAAGGTACCCTAAACTTACTCAACTAATACCCTTATTTTAGGAATTAGCTCAGAAGATTGATGTTCTAAGCCCCTGAAATAGGAAAATTTTGCTCTAAGATATGAAATCTCATGCTATTTCTTTCATTACCCTTCAATGGTTACTAAGCACTGTGATTTTATTATATTGCATGCCTGTACAATTTTTGTTATTCTTTAGAAATATTTCTCTGGTTATTTAATATACGGTTTGAGACAATTGGGAAAACAATGAATTGTGATCCTTTATAGCAGAAACAAGATAAAATTTAGGAGGATTCAATCAGTTAAATGTAGCGAAAAACGTTAAACCAAAAATTACTACTACCATCACCCCCCCACCACCACCACCAAAAGCAAACATTTCTGTAAGATTTGATGATTGGGCTATGTAAACTTTCTAAGCTTTAAGGCAATTGACCAAGAACAAATTAATAATACAAGCTGAATAGATGATAGTTCATTAATAACTGAAACTTTATAAATGATAAAAAGGATATAACAAAAATCACAAGACAAACATTAACATAAGAAAATACAACAAATAGAACAAAATATTAATATTTTTAACAAAAGGTATTTCTATGACCATATAAATCTATAAGAAATACACAAAGACAGTAATATGTAAGGGACAAAAAATAAGAAATGATCATTTCCCACAAAGAAAATTCCTATGCATAAATTTTTTTCAATATTACTGTAAGTTTCTGCCATCAAATATTGTAATAACTTTGGATATAAATATAGGCTGAGTAAGTATATTTTCATTGTTTTCAAGAGGGTTAATATTCTTAGCATGTAAATAGCTTTAAAAAAAAAAAATCAACCTCCGCCAGCCACCCAGCAAATCACCGTAATAGGAAAATGGGCAAAAGTCAAGAATAAACAACTTATTTACAAAAACACCAGATTGCCAACCAACAAGACACCCTTATTGACCTTTCCAATGATGGGAATGAAATAGTTAATGATACCAAAAGATATCAAAGTGAGGGGAACCAGAGCTGCTCATAGAGTGCTGGGGATATTACTGTGGGGGACATTGTGATGTGTGGCCCATGCCCTCGTTCAATGGAGCACTTGTTGAACTAGCTGCTAGAACTGTCTTATCTGCAGGGATTGAGGGATTGCCTCAGTGGAAGAAACGGGGATGTATAAATCCCTAGTCATTTCAGCCCAATTCAGGACAATTCTGAAGAACTGTCAGAGTTTCAGAGCTCCCTGTGGAGTCAGCTGAGGGTTACTGTTGAGCTTTTGTTATTGGCTGCGTTGCTGCTTCTGCTCAATCCTTCCTTCCACAGAAGTTGATTCTAAAAGCTCTCTTTAGTAAATATCTAGTACATTAACTTCCATTTAAGAATTTGCTGTCTAAGGAAGCAAACCTGCTGCAATTGTACATTTCTACGACTTTCTTTTTCTGTTTTGTTTTGAGGGCAAACTGATTATGGCATCAAAATACTTAAACATGGCTTGCTGTTTGATTCAAAAATGAGTTTCTACAAAGTTGTTATGAAAGAAAGCAAAGATGTATCTCCTAGAATGTTCATTGTAGCACAGTTGGTGATACAGAAACTGTACAGATAAACTATGTGGCCAGATGTTGGATATTGGCAAGATTGTTTCAACTGTACAATGTTCATGAGGACATGAAAAATGATAGTTTGGAAGAATACTTAGTAAAGTAGAAAATATTTATGATATGTAAAAATAACAGGTTTCCAGGAAGTGTATTCATCCTAATCTCTTTTTTTCAGACTACGTATGGGTACATACAAAAAAGAAAATATAACAAAATGTTATTGTTTTTCTTTGAGAAATAGGGTTATTTATCATTTTAATTTTTGTGGTCTCTGAATATTCCAATTTTTTAGTAATAATTACCAATGTCTTATAAATCTAGGAGAAAAGCCTGTATATTTTATTTTTAAAAAGTCTGCCTTAAACTCATGAGCACTCATATAGAAATTTCTTTGATACTTATTTATTTTGTTTTATGTAGGGCATTCTTCAGAAACATACTTTTGTTTGGCAGCCTGTTAGTAATAACTTTCAGGGAAATGCCCTGCTCCCTTATTATATGTACCCATGAATGTGAATTTCTCTTTTGTAATATACAGTGCATCTATATTCCAGTCTGAGGTCTACTAGATCCTTGGAGCTGACCAGAGACAGGGGTGGAGGAATAAACAGGGGAACTGAAAGGTAGTGTCTCAGACTTCCCCTGTCCCGCCTTCAGTCAGAGCAGCTATACTTTTATGTTTTACACATCTAGTTTCTCAGTAATCTGGAATAGTTTTCCCTGACTTAAAGCAGTTTGAATGGCAGTTTTCTATGGTCTATCAGTTCTGTCCCTTGCAGTTACTTGGATCACTCCAGAGTAAATATTTGGACTGTATTAATTTAATTTAGCCACCCTGAGAAATACTTTCAATGAATTATGCTTTAATATCCAATTTATAACAGGGTGAAATAAAAAATAGTTAATGAAAAGCATTTTTACATTTTTCAGAATCACTTTGAAAGAGTTCATTATGTTATTATCTAATCTCCCATTTGTATAAAAAGGCATGTAGGAAATTTCTCATGGAACTTAGGATGAGAAAAAAAGATGATTTTCTTCCCCTAATGCAATTGACATGAGATTTTTAATCAAAAAGGGCTAAACAACCATTAAGTTTCCATTTTTGCATTGTCTATGAGGACACTCAGAATCAAATTCAGTACTCAATTTTTAGTAATTATCTTATTTTTAAACCACTATCCTGCAAATATCTTTCCATTTCATGGTTGTGATCTCTATTTTCATATTTAATTACCTGTTTACTTTTGATGTCCTTTTATTGTAAGCTGCCCTAAATCTTTTGACAATTAAATGGAGTATACATTACAAATGATATTTTAAGCTGTCATAGAGAATCTTATAAATGCCTTGTCAAATATGATTCATCTATAATTTCAACTAACTTGTTCATTGTTTGAATGCAAATATTGTTATAGATCTTTGGTTACTACTGTTTTATTTTACTTATTAGATCATTCTCTTTTCCTACTCCTCACTCCCACTGTCATCACCATAGATTGGTATGGCTTGAATTACAAAGGTCCTGTATGCCCTCATTGCATTTAGACTACTTACTCTAGAGCAGATGTGTCTCTTAAATGTTTGCTTTACTCCTCAGGGATAAACCAGGGGAAAGTGGTTTTCATCTTGCATAGAAAAGTTTATAAGAGAACTGTGATGCAGAAACATGTTTTCCTAAATTTCCAAATTTCATTGGAGAGAAAACAAAGGGGGTGTGTGTGTATGGGGGGGGATGTGTGCACATGTATGTACATATTAAATTTCCCTCTTCAGGGGAAGTTAATTTTTGCAATTCACTGTTGTATGCAATCTCTAGTGTAGAACGGTTCCATAAGAAATGAATGATTCATTTCAATTACAGTGAAAAGCATTTTACACGTCAAAAACCTATCCAGACAAGAATTGTAAGAACCTGTTAGGAGATTATTTTTCTAATTGGTATTCCAAAATAGTGGAGTAAAAGCTTGTTTTTCATGACTTTAACTGTTGGTGAATACCATCTTTGTGTTTTCTCTAGAACTAGTGGGCAGCCTATCTATTTTTATATAGTTAGGTGCTAAAATCTGGGAAAAGTGATGTATTCTTCCACTTTGGTCCTCTAATGGGGGATTGCAACATTCTGGAGTTGTGTGAAAAGCTTGAAATTGGCTGCTTGAGTGGGGTCCTTGGATCCTACTGATGGAGTGGTTGTGGTACCAAAGTGTTCTTTTTGAAGCCATGATATTGACTCCAATATTTCCTGTGGAAATTGAAGGCCTGCAAATGGTGGGAGATTTAAGAAAAAGTAGATGTATATAGAATATTCTAAAACAGATATACATTATATTCCCTTTTCTTATTAAAACTAGTCAAGCAACTTAGAGTAAATATGGTTTTCTATTTAGTCCTGCTGCCTTAAAGTCTTTGTTTATTCATGTTTTTCCACAAACATTTGTGGAATACCTATTTGCACTGGGGATACAATGGTGAACAAAAAAGACATTTTCCCTTCACCCGCTTTGGTGAACTTTAGAATCTAATGCAGAGAAGCAGAAATTAAACAATTTTTACAAATACATATGTGAGTAAAATCTGTGATATTTTGAAAGTTCCAGGAACGCTATGTATATTGGGGACAAAGGTGGTAGTGAGAAGTTAGCTCATACATAAAGGTGAGTAGGTGAGATGTGAGAGACAGAGTATGCTAGGTTCATTGTGCTCAGGTTTAATCATCTATTTTACTAAATGCCATGTAAGGGACACCTTTCAAATTACCATGAAGATGAAAAAATGAGAAGTCATTAAAAAAATGAAAATGAAAAATAAAATTTTTCATATCACCCTCTATTATACTTGTAGCAATAGTTTCAAAGATCATGATGTTTTAGGTTTAATATTTACTTTAACCTTTTTGTTAACATCATTATTATTATTAATATTTATTATATTTTATGTTTTGGGATACATGTGCAAGCATGCAGGTTTGTTACATGGGTATACACATGCCATGGTGGTTCGCTGCACCCATTAACTCATCATCTACATTAAGTATTTCTCCTAATGCTATCCCTCCCCTGCTCTCCCACCCCATGACAGGCCCTGGTGTGTGATGTTCCCCTCTCTGTGTCCATGTGTTCTCATTATTCAGCTCCCACTTATGAGAAAGAGCATGTGGTGTTTGGTTTTCTGTTCCTGTGTTAGTTTGCTGAGAATGATGGTTTCCAGCTTCATATATGTCCCTGCAGAGGACATGAGCTCATCCTTTTTTATGGCTGCAAGTATTCCATGGTATATATGTGCCACATTTTCTTTATCCAGTCTATCATTGATAGGCATTTGGGTTGGTTCCAAATCTTTGCTGTTGTGAACAGTGCTGCAATAAACATACATATGTATGTGTCTTTATAGTAGAATGATTCATAATCCTTTGGTTATATAATCAGTAATAAGATTGCTGGGTCATATGGAATTTCTGGTTCTAGATCCTTGAGGAATAACCACGCTGTCTTCCACAATGGTTGAACTAATTTACACTCCCACCAACAATGTAAAAGTGTTCCTATTTCTCCATATCCTCTACAGCATCTGTTGCTTCCTGACTTTTTAATGATCACCATTCTAACAGGAGAGTTCTGTAGATATCTATTAGGTCTGCTAGGTCCAGAGCTGAGTTCAAGTCCTGAATATCCTTGTTAATTTTCTGTCTCATTAATCTGTCTAATATTGACAGTGGGGTGTTAAAGTTTCCCAGTATTATTATGTGGGAGTCTATGTCTCTTTGTAGGTCATTAAGAACTTGCTTTATGAATCTGAGTGCTCCTATATTGGGTGTGTATATATTTAGGATAGTTAGCTCTTCTTGTTGCATTGATCCCATTACCATTATGTAATACCCTTCTTTGTCTTTTTTGATCTTTGTTGGTTTAAGGTCTGTTTTTATCAGAGACTAGGATTGCAACTCTTGCTTTTTTTTGCTTTCCATTTGCTTGGTAAATCTTCTTCCATTCCTTTATTTTGAGCCTATGTGTGTCTCTGCACGTGAGATGAGTCTCCTGAATACAACACACCAATGGGTCTTGACTATCCAATTTGCCAGTCTGTGTCTTTTAATTGGGGCATTTAGCCCATTTACACTTAAGGTTAATATTGTTATATGTGAATTTGATCCTGTCATTATGATACTAACTTGTTATTTTACCTGTTAGTTGATGCAGTTTCTTCATACTGTTGATGATCTTTACCATTTCGTATGTTTTTGCAGTGGCTGGTACCAGTTTTCCTTTCTATATTTAGTGCTTCCTTCGTAGCCTCTTGTAACACAACCTGCTGGTGATAAAATCTCTCAGCTTGTCTGTAAAGGATTTCATTCATCCTTCACTTATGAAACTTAGTTTGGCTGGATATGAAATTCTGGGTTGAAAATTATTTTCTTTTTTTTTTTATTGCATTTTAGGTTTGGGGGTACATGTGAAGAACATGCAAGATTGTTGCATAGGTACACACGTGGCAGTGTGATTTGCTACCTTCTTCCCCATCACCTATACTGGCATTTCTCCCCATGCTATCCCTCCCCAACTCCCCACCCCCCACTGTCCCTCCCCTTTTTCCCCCCTATAGACCCCAGTGTGAGATTCTTCCCTCCCTGTGTCCATGTGTTCACATTGTTCAACACCCGCCTATGAGTGAGAATATGCGGTGTTTGATTTTCTGTTCTTGTGTCAGTTTGCTGAGAATGATGGTTTCCAGGTTCATCCATTTCCCTACAAAGGACGTGAATTCATCGTTTTTGTTGCCTGTTTCTTCCCCTGAAAGTTTTGTTCCAGAGGTGCACCCACCAAATGCCAGCCAGAGCTCTCCTGTATGAGGTGTCTGTCAACTTTTGCTGGGAGTTGTCTCCCAGTCAGGAGGCATGGGGTCAGGGACCCACTTGAGGAGGCAGTCTGTCCCTTAGCAGAGCTCCCGTGCTGTGCTAGGAGATCCACTACTCTCTTCAGAGCTGGCAGGCAGGAACGTTCAAGTCTGCTGAAGCTGCTCCCTCAACCACCACTTCCCCCAAGGGAGTTTTATCTATCATCTTTTTATTACTATATTTTGGAATTCTAAAGGGCAAGTGTTTTTAACATTAAATTTTTAGTACTTACTTTTGCGGAATTCTTTGGAAAATCAAAGGCATAAAAGGTGAGTAGTTTTCTGGATTGTTAAAAACATTGGCATTTTGGATGTTGTCAATTTTTCTTGAAAGATTATTAGGCTAAGACTTTTCTAGAACTTATTTCTTATCTCGTATGACTATCACATATTCTATCTTTGAGAAACATCTTCAAGGAAGGACCATTTATCTTCAATAACTTCTAGATCTTGACATGTTTTAAAGTTCATAAACCTTTTATTGATTGTCTTGTGGCCTAAGGCTGAACTCCTGTTTCAGACTTGTAGAGAGAACATCTCAGGAATTCAGCATGGAATGGTAATGCTTGTCTTGTAGATTATGATGTTACAAATTTGCCTTCCTTTGCATTATTTCCACCTCTACACTTCATACTTGAATGACTTGCATACAGTCATTTTAGCAGACAGTTATATGCACACAGGTTGTATTTGTGAATGAATGAATATGTAAGCATCCAGAAAAATGCAAAAACTGCAGTCAGTTATCCAAAGGCTTTGTGTGAGGCCAAACATGCAGTAGTTCACCTTTACCTACTTCTTCCCCAGTGTTTGAAACTGTGAGGTGATATCAAAACCAAACAGTCCTTAGGGGGACCAAATCTTGCAGCTCCAGTTCCACCAATGTTATGCTAAGTGCCCTGTTACAGATTGAAATGTATTCTCTCAAGGTTTGTATGTCGAAGTACTAATCCCAGTACTCAAAATATGACCTTATTTGGATAAAGGTCCTTGCAGATGTAACTAGTTTAGATGAGGTCATGCTGGAGTAGAGTGGAGCTCTAATATGACTCATGTCCTTATAAAATGGAGAAATTTAAACACACGTACACACACGGAGAACACGTGAAGATGAAGGCAGAGGCAGAGATGGGGTAATGCTTTTACAGGACAAATAATATCAAAGATTGCCAATAGACCACCAGAAGCTAGGTAAGAGATTTGGAACAGCTTTTCCCTCACGATTTTTAGAAGGAACCAGCCTGGCCAACATCTTGATCTCTCAGGCGTTTAGGCTCTAGACCAATGAGATAATACCTTGCTTTTGTTTAAGCCACCAGTTTGTGGTCTTTTGTTATATGATTTCAGTTCATCCACCAGGACTAATAAAGTCTCCAGACCTTTAATTAAAAAAAAAAAAAATTCACCCATATAGCAGTTCCCTGATTGGAACTTTTAACTTTTTTTCCTCAGTACCTCCTTTTCCTCTTATGGTACCTGTACTTATTCCACTAAAACTCTTTCCATAGCTGCTGTATCCTACAGCTTCTCCTTCTTATCCTCTGTGATTTGCTGCATTTTGCTTTGCAGAAGCCCTTCAATCTTCTCTGAGTTTTTGTTCTGCTTTTTCCACTATAAATAAAAACTTGTGTTTATATCCTTACTATTGGAATGCACATATTTTGAAATAATGTTCTGTGGCCAATATTTTAACTTAGGGTCTTCCTCACTTTTTTCTCTTCACTCATGCCTACTGCTTCTGTTTTTCCCTTTTATGATCCCCAAGTCACAGACTCCCCACTATTCTCTAAGCCATTCATGTGACTTGTGTTAAATGACTCTGTGCATTCACTTGCATTCTTAACCAGGCCAGACTTCTTGATATGTCTATTCAGTATTTTTTTGTGGCATCCTAAAATTCTTTGTAGTCTTGACTTTGACATGCTTTTAATTAATGATAACCACATTGCTTATTTCTCTGTTCCAACATTGTTGAATAAAGTGACAAAATGGTACTGTTGGCTCCCATATTCTCTCATGCTATCAATCTCAGCTGGGCCCTTGCTACAGCATAGCTGTTATCGCATTTCTATTTTGTTTTATTTTCCTGTCTACCAAATATAACTCAGGTCTTGGTAAATTATATTTTCTTCTACACTGGTAAAGTTGAGCCTACATGACACAATGCCCTTAGTGTCTAAAGATGGAAATCATTGCATTCCTTCCACGACAGCAACAAAAAGCCCCACCTCTACTCTTTGTATTCCTCATAATTATCTATGTAGTTACCCTTTACAAGCCTTCAAATTTTTGCAAGCCTTCAAATTTGGACCCAAATTTGCTTTTCTGAGAATATTTTCAACATATATATTGGACTAAAATTTAAGTAGAATATATGCCATATCCCAAATCTGCTTTAAATTTTCCCAGCTTCATCCCTCTACTATTTCATGCTTCTGAATGCTGCTTTTTTTATTCCCCTTTTTGCCTATATCAGATAATTTCCACCTTTCTAGACCAAACTCAAATGCTACTTTTTCATCAAGCTACTCTTGATCTCCCGGCTGCTTGTAATTTTTTTCCCCGTTTTTTGCTATAGTTCCTATAAGTACTATAACAATTATATTATTATAATATATACATTCACCTCTGCTATGTTTATTGATTCTAAGCTTCTTTACAGAAGGCATACAATCTTATTATCCTTTCTGTCTCCTATTGTTCTTTGTTGCCTGCATATAATAGATATAAAATAAATGGCTTAAATAAATACATAATTTTAGAATGACTTCTGAGTAATTATAGCCAAATAACTGTGTACATGCTTAATTTTTCATTCAGATATCTGGAGATATTTAAGCATAGTAATCTCAGCATTCAAATGTCATTTTTTTAAGAAGAGATGATAGGATAATCTTTTAAAACAAGCAAAACCCAAATACAAACAAGCCAAACACAAAAACAGTATGGAATCTAATGTGAAACTCAATATTTTATAACTATTGTGCTTTAGTTTTCCTTACTGTAAAGGATTTCCTAATTCAAAGGAAAATTTTGAGGATAAATGAGAAAACAGTTTTGTGTCTTTCTCTGTGTGTAGGTGAGTGAAGGTGCACAAATCTGCCAAAAGCGTGTACTCTTTCGGTGTGTTTGTCTAGGATACATTTTCTAGATTTACTTTGAATACTATTTATTGTTTCCCAGAGGATTTTCAGTGTAGGCATTCTTTGCCTTTAGTGTGTCTGCATCTAGATGCGCTGACATAATTCTGAAAAATGCAAATACAAAGACAAGAGGATAAATTCTGTACTTCGCTGTTCTGTAACCTCAGAAAAGCAACAGTGCATAAAACACTGCCACTTGGGAACACAGAAGGAGATTCATGCTCAGCATTCTGTTCTACTTTTTTTTAAAACACAGAGATGGCTGCTGTATCTAGTGCTTTACATATCTTTTCTGAAGTATGCCTGAGAATTGCTAATGTATCTCTCCCCACTTCCATTAGTATGAAATAATAATTATTATCCTAGCTCTCCTTATGTCTTTTAATCCTTCTGTTTATAACTTCTCTCTTATTCTTGCTGCCTAATTGAGTTGAAAGATGAAATTAGAACACCTATGAATATGTCTGTTTGGGTTGTAATACTTTTTAATTTTTTTGTAGTCTTTGAGCCATGCATTGTTGACATGATAAGGACTATAGCACATGCTTTTTGAATTCCAGAAACCTTAATTTGAATTCCAGTTCCACCATTTATCCCCAGTGATTTTGAGCCAATTGATTAACCTCTCTCAGCTTCAATTTTCTTATCTTTAAAAAGAAGACCATAACATTTGTTTTGCAGGGTTGTTTGTAGTTTTAGAGAAAATTGTGTATCTAAACCACATAGCACAGTGCCTGGCACATAGTTGGTGTTGAATAAATGGTGGGCATTATTCTGCTTCTACTTAGGAAAACATATGACAACAATGTTCATTTAAATACTGCAGTTTTCATTGACCATAAAGTCTCTTTTCATAATACGGATGATTCATAATTATGAACTGAGTATACCCTGTGTCTCCTCCACCGCTTTGCTCTCCAACTCCAACTTACTTTTGGAAGGTGCTTTCTTTGGGAAGATGGGGACATGCTCTTGAGTTTCATGGTCACTGCAAGTAGAGTAGAAAGGAACAAAAATCTTTCTGTTCTAAACAGTTCTTATGTAACTTGCCAATTTTACATTGTCTTTTTGTCTTCCATCTCACCAGGATGTTACTGCTGACAAAAAACTAATTTTAGTGCCACACACAGAAACAGCATCCACTATAAAGTTCTGGACAAAGAACAGTGTAATTTCTCCCACACCAAAGTCGTGGTTCCACTCAGTATTGGGCATCATCATAGACTTACCTCCTTTTACGAGGAGAAGAGCTACTTAGTAATTCTCTTGAGAAAAATCTCAGGTACCCCAATCTGTTTTACTAGGTGATTTACTCTATAACATTTTCAAGAGAAGATTTTCTTTTTCATTTGTTAGAAATAAAGTTTTTGCAGGACATCTATGCTTCAACTCACTTAAGGGGGCACTATAGAATTTTATACAGATTGAAAGTCAGAATCTGAAGGCAAAAGAAGTCTCATCCTAGCAAAATGTTTTGTGATTAAACACACAGAGGAATTGAAAACAAAATTTGAAAGATTTGGGGGATAATGGGTATAGTTTTAAACTACCCAATATAGGGGTAAACCAATTTAAAAATACCTTTGTTCTCTTCTGGGCCTTCTAGTCACACCTGCTGTACCTGCCATGCTTTGAAGATGTCTCAAGTAGGTGTGCTTTTGGAACAGAATGTCAAAAACCCAGCTTTCCAATAGAACTTCCCGTCACATTTTATAGGAGGAAAATGTGGCTACCAAACCTCAACTCATCATCCAAGGAAGGTGACAAGCAAGGTTGGGCTCCAAGTCCTTACCAAGCATTGGATAAATATCATAAAAGACATTAAAATTATCAGATCATCATGTTGTCTTAATTTAAATGGTAGATCTTTTTAAAAACCACTGTTTGAACCTATGTAGAATTAATCATTTTAAAAATAAATGCTTTCCATATATATTTTTACATATGCACAGAAAATATTTGGAGGGTAACCAAGAAACTGTTAGGAGTGATTTCCATTGGAGTTTGGCTGAAAATGGAAATTTTACTTTTTATTTTATACTCTTGTATTGTTTGAATTATTAAACTGTCCCTGAATATATACACATACAGGTTTATACTAGTTTATGAAAATTATGTACTTAATATGGTCTGTGGTGTAAATAGATTCAAAGCAAACATCACATATATTATGTATCTCTGTTATCCAAAGTCTTCACTTACTGTGCCCTGTGGGATATTTCATTCTATGTAATGCTTTTGCTGCACATGTCACTCTGGTTTATTTCTCCCTCTCCTTCTTTGTGGCTCATTCACTTTGATTTACACAATTTCTTCTTCCCCTCTAATGTAGAACAGTTTACCTCTCTCTCTCTCTCTCTCTCTCCCCTTCTTGGTTTTGAGTAAGATTGACCCAGCTTCAGATCTCATCTTAAGTGGCTTATTATTTTGTTAAACAATACATAAGTATTACTTCTAGTAATAAAAAAATATATATTTTTTGAGCAGGGCACAGTGGCTCATGTCTGTAATTCCAGCACTTTCGTAGGCTGAGGCAGGTGGATCACTTGAGATCAGGAGTTCGAGACCAGTCTGACCAACATGGTAAAACCTCGTCTTTACTAAAAAATACAAAAAATTAGCTGGGTGTGGTGGCAGGCACCTGTAATCCCAGCTACTTGGGAGGCTGAGGCAGGAGAATCGCTTGAACATGAGAGGTGGAAGCTGCAGTGAGCCGAGATTGTGCCACTGCATTCTAGCAATAGTGTTGACAGGCAATCGGGTTGGAGTCCAGGTTTGATGGTGCTAACTAGAGGAGAGAAGAAAGAAGAGAAGGGGAGGGGAGGGGAGGGGAGGGGGAGGAAAAGGGCATGGAGGGGAGGGGAACGGAGGGGAGGGGAAGAGAGGAGAGGAGAGGAAAAAAGAAGAACCTCATCTGAGAAGAGCTGAGTTACTGGGCAGAATATTAAAGTAGGAACTGTAGCCCACAAGGTAAGGAATACAACTAGTTACAGCAACTAGAGTACAAAAGGGTACAATTAGTCTTTAGAAATTTTCAGAAACCCATTTACTGGTATAAAAATTTATCATCAGGATAAAAATTTTGTGATCAGAATCAGGAGCTAGCCCCTGTGTTTCCCAGTCTTGGATGCAAATTGGAATTACGTGGGGAGCTTTGACAACCATGAGTTCAGATTCCCACCCCAGATTCAGATTTAATTGGTCTAGGGTATAAGTTGGGTGTGGGGCTTACTTAGAAGTCTCTATTATTCAGCTAACATTGAGAACCACTGTGCTGGGATAAATTAATGCCAAATTACTTAAGTAAGATGAATCTCAGAAGCTGAGACAGAGCTGAGACTGCAGATGAGTGTCCAGTGGGCTCAGCAGTGAGGAGGAGAGAGCTGGGGAGGTGAATCAGCAGGAGAGCCGGATACATTATTGAAACTCGGGGTAAGAGGGTCCAAAGTCTTCAGCAGATTTTGAACCTCATTAGAGGTGAACTGGAGTTAAGGCTAGAAGCCAACCACATGTTTTCCCTCATTTTACCTCATCCTCTGTTAGTGCATCATACCACTTAGCTTCAATAATCTCAGCTCTCTCTGAAACTCTGTCACCTTCTCATAGCTACTAGTTGATCATCCTTTCTCCTGTTTTGCTGTATTACCTTCCTTTAGTTGTATAAAGTGCTTCAAGAGTTCATATGTAACAGAGAAATTAAGCTCAAGCGAGTGGTCAGAATGTAGTATGGTAACACTTTTTCTTGGCTTTGACATTTCTTACAAGATTAGGAAGAATGAATATAAAAATTGCCATTAAAGCATCTTGTCCTTGGCTAAGGAATATGACATACCTTTATGGTCTTTGCATAATTATGTATCCTAGAATGATAAAGTACATAAACTAGAAAGAAAAACAGCAAAAGACCAGAATTTATTTCTGTCCAATTGGCCAACTCTTCACAGTTTTTACCTTTACAAATTCAAAAGATTTAGTGACTTATTCCACTTTTACTTTCCAGCAAAATATTATGGAGAAGAGCCAAAATGAATACTTGATATTTTCATAACAGAAATTTCATTAGACCATTAGGTTGATTATGTATATGAGATGTCTTCACAAAGTTCATAGAAAGTGCATATTATGAAAACACTAGGTGTGGATTTCAATTTTTTTGCATCAAAATAAACTCTTACTAATGTATTATAGCATATCTGAAGAGGATCGAGTTTGAGACACTAAGGGAAATAAAGCAACAGTTTGAAAACAGCCTCTATCAGAGGAACATTAATTCTGCTAAAACTAAAGCAAGGACAAACACCAAATTTATGGTGAAGCTTGGATGTAAAAATGGCAAAATCATTGATGCCTTACAAAACTTTTGTGGGTACAATGCCCCCAAAAAAGTCAGCAGCTTACAAATGGATAACTCATTTTAAGAAGGGATGAGATGATGTTAAAGATGAAGCCTGTAGTGGCAGATCATCCACGTCAATTTGAGAGGAAAAAAAATGAATCTAATTTGTGTCCTGTTGGAAGCAGACTGATGATTAACAGCACAAACAATAGTCAGTACCACAGACATCTCAATTGGTTCAGCTTACACAATCCTGACTACAAAATTACAGTTGAGCAAACTTTCCATTTGATGGGTGCCAAGGCCATGGTGCCTAGATCAGCTGCAGAGAAGAGCAGAGTTTTCCAGGGAAATTTCAAACAAGTGGCATCAAGAGCCTGAAGCCATTCTTCAAAGAATTGTAACAGGTGATGAAACATGGCTTTACTAGTATGATTCTGAAGATAGAGTTCAATCAAAGCAATGGCTATCAAGAAGTGAGTGTACCAGGCAAAGCAAAAGCAGACTGGTCAAGAGCAAAGGTCATGGCAACAGTTTTTTGAGAATACTCAAGGCATTTTGCTGGTTGACTTTCTAGAGGGCTAAAGAATGATATTATTTGCTTATTATTAGAATGTGTTGAAAAAGCTAAAATTTTAGCAGAAAAACACCCAGTAAAGCTTTGCTAGGAAGTCTCCACCTCCAGCAATGCTCCTGCTCATTCCTCTCATCAAACAAGGACAACTTTGCAAGAGTTTCAGTCATTATCATCCACCTTACCATCCTGATTTGGCTCCTGACTTCTTTAATAATGTAAAAAAGACTTTATTGACATGATTAACGTACCAGGACCCACAGTTCTTTCAAAATGGACTACATGACTGATGTCATCATTTATTAGTGTCTTAAACATGATGGAGCTTATGTTAAGAAATAAAGTTTATACTCTTATTTATGTGTTTTAATTCTATTTTTCCACAAAATTTTTGAAGTCCCATCATACTTATGCTACTATTTTTATTGGAATGAATCTGCAGTGTTTTCCTGTTTCCTTATGACCTCTTTAATTGTAAACTTCCCCAAGGTTGTGTAAATAGCCACAGTCACTTTTTATTTTGAACAGATTAATTGCCATTATTTTGTAGAATTATATTATGTGCATCCAATTAAATTATAATTTCCATTTTTGTTATTGAAGACTTATCTATTATTTTCTAACTGTCCTTTAATGTGACTTAAATTTCAAATTATTATTTTAAAATAAACTCTATGCACTGTTGGAATTGTCTTATCTTTTCCAAAAATTTAAATTGCTTTCTGTAATCTGTTTTGAAGTAGATAGAGCAAAATAGTTTACATGAAATTTGTGGTTTGCTTATTGGAGTTAAATGCAGCTAACTAGTTATGGCAAAATCTGCTGATTCCATTCATGCTGGGTCTATGAATAGGGAGTATAAAATTTGTATTAGATAAGAGTCTGGATTTAGTACCCATGAATGAAGCCAGGTTGGCAACCTTTGAATGATGCCAGATGGACATAGGAGATATTATTTTTTATTTTAATGGACAGAGTAGAGAAGCAGGGCTACTTTCAGGGTGCCGCAGGGTATTTGGCTTCCATTTTCATTCTAGCCTTATTTTTTGTTTGGAAACAGCTAAGGAGTAGGGGTTGAAGGAAGAGGGGTGAATGGCCACCAGATGGGAATTCCTGTGATATGAATTACTCCTATTAACTGTTACTTTCATGTTGCTAGGTTCGCAGTCAGGATTTCAATACTCAGCTACCTAAACTATTAGAGCTGTTAGAATCAATTCGCTTAGCATCACCATATCTCAGAACTGTAAGGGAGCTTAGCAACCCTGTATCCCAATACCTTGTTTTTACCAATGAGACAAAAGATGCCTACAGAAGGGAAATTTGCCTAAAACTGCAAGGCTAATTAGTGGTATATCTACAACCTGACTCCTGAATCTTGATATTGAATTTATCACTGGTGCCATCACATTGTATTGTCAGACTCTTAACAAGGAGGAGAATACAAATATCTGTTAACGTATTTGTTAACTACCCACCACCTCCATGTATGAACTTGTGAAACAAACAAATAAGTAAACAAAGAAATTTGCTGCTGTTGGCACTTTTGCATCTAAAGCTCCTCTTCCTTATTTGGTAGATCCTCCAATTGGGTTTCTGCATCGACTTTCTTCTTTGGCAATTAGCATATTAGAAAGGAAAAATGTTCACAACCTAATTTAAGTTTTCTAATTAACAATCATTATTTTTAATATAATTTGATTGCACTACAAACATTGGGGGAAACAAGGCAAACTGAGAGAAAGGAAAAATCTGTCATAGTTATCACACTACTGATCTCTTCTAGATCACTCCATATTGTGGCAACTTTCCCAGATTGAAAAAGAGATCATTCCTCTACTTTCCTCATTTAGGTGATATGGTAGCACATAGCAGTGTCTGTAACCTAAAAGAAATGCTCTATATTAAATGATTATAGTGGTGAAAATTCTGTCTCATCACAACATTGCAGAATGACCAAACTATAGGATGTAAAATGAACAGAAAGGGAAACATGAGTAAGTATGGAAAAGTGTCTTGGTTTATAGCCAGAGCTTTTGCTAAACAAACTTGAAGTATTTAGCATAAGTTTGTTATCCCTGGCTTCCCCTGAATTATTTCTATCAGCAGCCACTCATTCTTGGCTTGATATCTTAGCTAGACTGGTTCTCAGTTCTGCATTGCTGGAACCATTTGGTTCTCTGGACAGGCTCTGTCCAGATTGCCTGAACTTTCTGTCCTTTCTTTTCCGAGGCCTCTTCCTCATGCCTTCATCACTTATCCCAACCTGACTGAGTCCTACTAAGATCTGTCATGGTCAGCTGTCTCCAGGCAGGACTCAAGCCCTTCTCTTCTAGCTCAGTATTGGCAGACTCTAGGTCCAAGTGACCCTTACTAATCATGTGACCCTAACTCAATACCCCTCTTTTAATAAAAATTAATTTTTCAAAACAGAGGTAATAATCCAGAGGATACACATTTGGACTTTGGAGATAGGCAGATCTAGGTTTAAAACCCAACTTCAATTCTTATTATCTGCCTGACATTAGGCAAAATACTTTTTCTTTCTAAGTCTCAGTTTATATATCTTACAGTAGGAAGTGGCTAAATTAGGTAATTAATGCAACTAATATGGTAGAGAGTAAGCGCCAGAATATGATGTTGATTATGGGGTGAGGCAGGAGAGCATGGTGAGCAGGAGCTTGAGCTTATAAGGCAGGCAGACATATATTTGAATCCTGACACCATCCATCACTAGCAAGTTATTTTCTTCTCAGAGCCTTGATGTTTTCATCTGCAAAGTGAGATTAATAATAGTGCCTTCTTCACAGAGAATTTAGTGAGATAATAGCTATAACTCACTTGGAACTTTATGATATATCTGGAGAGAGGATGGAAGAAGGCAAGTTCACACTGCACTATATTGCCTCCCTCTGGATTCTTCACTGCCATGGTCTGCTCTTCCAGCAGAAGATTGGGTTACTCTCCTGTGAGCCTCCCAGAAGCCAAGTGCATTATTGGAGAATTGGAAGAAATCTGCACTCATTCAACCATCAACTTATTTATTTATCTCATATATATGATATGATATATATGATAAATAATATAAATAGTGTATTAATAACACTTAATATAATGTTATATTATTTATTTATTTATAAATACATAAATAATATATATAGAATTATATATAGAGAGAATTAGCTGTTGTCATCCTTTCTTTGACTTCTGGGTGTTGGATTTTCAGAGCCAACAGTCAAGCTAGTCTTCAAAGACTCCTGCCTCTCATTGAGCAAGCTTAATTTAAAGTCTCCAGAAATTTTCAGTGTTCTTTGTCCTGTTGCGGTTACTGGGGTCATATCCTAAGGCCACTGAGCTCCTGAGCTTGTCCTCCCCACTTGTATGTAATTCACTAATTTTAGTGCAGAACATTTTGCCTTTAACACCAAACCTCATCTCCCAAACTTATTTCTCCCCTATTTTCTTCTTTCATGCTCAAGTTCCTATGCCATCCAATGTGACAAAGAAACTGTTCTAAATGGATGGGAAAATGCTAGAGAGTATTTATCAACCAATGTATTCTGAGGACCTACCAGTTACCAGGCACTGTAACAGGTTTTGTGGAAATCAGTGATGAATGAAATGGATGCAGCAGTTGTCTTAAGAGACCTTACAGTAAAGAGGAGAAGATGTAGACTACTGAAATACTATATGTTAATAATTTCTATGGCAGGAAAAGAACATAGTATGTGCACCAGAATCCAGAACTGAGGGGTTAGGAATGGCTTCCTGGAAGGAGTTATGTCTTAACCAAGAGAAAGAGGTGGTTGGAAGTCAGTGTTCCAGACCAAAGCAAGTACAAAAGCTCTCAGTGAGGGGAGGGCATCCATTGTTCATAGCAATGGGAAACATTTAGCATGGCTGGAAAATAAAGTATAAACAGGGACTGAAAATAGATTGGGTGACAGAAGTACTCAGGGCCCAGGTTACAGGTAATTTTATAAAGCAACATCAAAGAGTTTAGATTTTATCCTAACAGCATTAGAAAGCTATTCAAGGGTTTTTTTTTTTTTTTTTTGAGACCAAGTCTCGCTCTGTTGCCCAGGCTGGAATGCAGTGGAGCTATTTCAGCTCACTGCAACCTCTGCCTCTTGGATTCAAGAGATTCTCGTGCTTCAGCCTTTTGAGTAGCTAGGATTACAGGCACCTGCCACCATGCCCAGCTAATTTTTCATATTTTTAGTAGAGATGGGGTTTTACCATGTTGGCTAGGCTGGTCTTAAATTCCTGAGCTTAGTTCATCCACCCACCTTGGCCTCCCAAAGTGCTGGGATTACAGGCATGAGCCACCACACCTGGCCAATTCAACGGTTTTTAGTTGGGCAGAAGCATCATAAAGTTTGGTTTTGGAAAGCTCATTTTGGAGGAAGTACAGATACAGAAAACAGTTTGGAAGGAGGACAACAGTAGACACAGTCCCTCTAGCTAGAAGGCTTCTGTAGTGATTCAAATGAGCAATGAAATGGCATGGGCCAAAGAAGGAGAGGAAACCTGTGATAATTCATACATTTATTTCTTTATTTGTTCAACAAATACAAATAAACTCTGTGCAAGGCACTGTGTTGGATTTTAGGGATTAAATGGTGAATGAAAAAGAAAGGGCCCAGCCTAGGCATTCTGACTGATTGTAATATGGGTTGGACCATGTGTTAAGGTTCACAGAGAGGGCATCTGGCTGGACTTGGAGGGTCAAGTGCAAATGTGAAAGGCAAGTGAAAAAAAATAAAAGGTAAGCTCCTATCTGAAGGCAGTTATTCCGCAAATATTTATTAACACTTATTGTGTGCCAAGAACTCTCGCTTGGCATGGAGGATACAAGAGTGAAAATGATAAATTCCCTAGGTCATGGAGCTTACATTCCAGTGGAATACTTCCTTTCGAGTCTTCTGATTCATGAGTATCAGTTGAAAAGCCAGGTTAGGAGATAGATGGCAACAGAGAGATTTTATTAAATAGATCAACAACCAACAGTGATAAAGATGAAGCAAGACCAACATCCAGAGAACTCAGGAGAGGCAGATTTGGTAAACAATGATGAGCTCAGTTTTGTACATGATGAATTTCAGGTCTCGAGAGATGTCAGATGAGATTTCTTCAGCAGGCAGTGTTGTATAAGAGCATCTGGGTTGAAATACTGATCCCAGCACTTATAAGCTTAATTGTCTTGGGAAAATTACATAAACTTTTTTTATCTCAGTTTTATCATCTGTCCAATGAGAATAATAATAGTACCTACTTTATAGGATTGTTGTGAGATTAAATGAGCTCATATATGTTAAATACTTAGAACATTGCCTGGCACATAGTAAGTCTTAAGTGCTAGCTATTGTTGTACCTGAAGCTAGTATTACATCTTTGGTAATCATACCATATATTTATGTGAGTTGGACACTACACAAAAGTGTCACATCTTAGGTTGATGTCATAGATATAGCATAGTTATATATCCTTTATAAAAACTTTCTGGCAGATGTTAAGTAAGGAGGGAGTATCTTTTTCTAGTTTTCACAAAGGTTTTGAAATAGTTAATAGTGACCCTAATATAGCTGATTATAAAATATATATATATGTACACATATATGCTGTGTGTATACACATACATGCTCTATATACACACACACATGTACTATATATGTGCACACACACACATACGAGACTTTCCAAGGACAGTATCAAAAGAGAGGTGTGAATGACCTATGATAGCACCTTAAGAATAAATACTAATGTTTAAGGAAGAAGTGGAACCTGCAAAGGAAGCCAAAAGGGCCTGGCCAGAGAAGCAGAAGGAAAATCAGATGCTCATGATATTGTGGAGGCCAAGGAAAGAGCATGACAAGAAGGACAGAGTAGTAAAGTGTGACAGATGATGTTAAGAAATTAGGCAACCCTGGGAGGCCGAGTCGGGTGGATCACGAGGTCAAGAGATCGAGACCATCCTGGTCAACATGGTGAAACCCCGTCTCTACTAAAAATACAAAAATTAGCTGGGCATGGTGGCACGTGCCTGTAGTCCCAGCTACTTGGGAGGCTGAGGCAGGAGAATTGCTTGAACCCAGGAGGCAGAGGTTGCAGTGAGCCGAGATCGCGCCATTGCACTCCAGCCTGGGTAACAAAAAGCAAAACTCCATCTCCAAAAAAAAAAAAAAAAAAAAAAAAAGAAAGAAATTAGGCAACCCCATGGACTCACAAGTGTCATTAGGGCCAGGGGTGGTGGTTCACACCTGTAATCCCAGCAGTTTGGAAGGCCAAGGTGGGTGGATCAACTGAGGTCAGGAGTTCGAGACCAGCCTGGCAAACATGGTGAAACCTCATCTCTACTAAAAATATGAAAAATTAGCTGGTAGTGGTGTTGGGTGCCTGTAATCCCAGCTACTCAGGAAGCTGAAGCAGGAGAATTGCTTGAACCCGGGAGGCGGAGGTTGCAGTGAGCTGACATTGTGCCATTGCACTCCAGCCTGGAGAACAAGAACGAAACTCCGTGTCATCAAAAAAAAAAAAAAAAAAAAAAAAGAGTATCATTAGATTTGCCAGACCTAGTGTTCTTGGTGACCTTAGGAATAGAAGTAGTGAAGGAAACAAACAGAGCTGCCATGGGTGGAAGAGTGACTAGAAGATGATGCTTGATTGGGAAGAGGCAAGAAGGCATTGCAACAGGAGGGAGATGTAGGATTGAGGGATTTTTCATCCTTTTTTTGAGGCAAGAGAATCATGAACATATTTAAATGATGAAAACAAGAAAGCAAAAGCCAGCAGAAGAAGAAGAGAGGCTAAACTTCCAGGAGTGGGGTGGGGACAATTGATAGGACAAGGTCTCTCTGTAGTTTGAGAGAGGATGAGTTGGGCAGTGGGACCTTCTCAAATCGATGATGTTACACATGTATGATTTCACAGGGTCCTTCTGGAGGTGACTCCTCTTGCAGAAATTTCAGGCCAGATAAGAGGTAAAAAAGTGTTTCAGGAGAAAGAATTTTATGGTCCTTCAAGTAATACACTGCAGGTGGCCATCTACTCTTTTTAAGGTTAGCCTTAACTAGCTATTGTCCATATTACAAGTTGATGCCTTGCCTGTAATGGTTCTACTCTCTATGACTACATCGATAACATACCTTTTTGCTAGAGATGATAGGTTTTGAGGTACAGGTTTTATAAAGCTGTAGTTATTTCTATCTTATCAAAGTTTTCCTTGCTTTTATTGTGTGTTGTTAGCTTTTAGTTTCTGTCTCTATAGGTACTTTGTTCCTATAACCATAAATAAAATAATACACGGCTTCTTCCGAAGTCCCCATTAGATCTGAATCTGGAGGTGTCGTGCATTTCATCCATCTAATTTGTTATTTCAATCATTCTTTACCTCTCTTAAAATAATGATGTGATTTATTATTTTTCTTCCCAATGAAAAAATATTCTCCTTAATCATTTTATGGCTTGTATAGCTTTCAGGATATATGAATATATATAAATATGCACACACACACACAGACACACACTGAAGGTTTTCTGTGCACAAGGAGGTCCTTTATACACATTTAGAATCTCTGTACTTTATACACATTTAGAATCTCTGTAACTTTTCTCAGACCATTTTTTCAAACTATTAATGGAAGTAGAGATTATTATTATTATATGGGTCCATTAAAAATCTTGCTAAAAGAAATTGTGCAGTGAATATAAATGAAAATTTCATTATATTAATCTCAGATTTAAAAGGCATAGTTGAAACAATGGAATAAACTGGCTGAGGATGAGAGCAGAGTTTTTCTCAGAGGTTGTTTTGAGAATAATGAAACATTAGGTTCCAAAAGATTAGCTGACAGTGGCAGGTCACTCAGTGAGTTAGTGGAAGGATCAGAATTAGAATTCAGTTCTTCTGGCTCTTGGATAGAACCATATTCTTTGTCCTTTTATGATATATGAAAAGACATATTTCTAAAAATATGCCAGTTGTATTAATCCGTTTTCATGCTGCTGATAAGAGATACCCGAGACTGGGAAATTTACAAAAGAAAGAGGTTTAATGGACTTACAGTTCCACATGGCTGGGGAAGCCTCACAATCATGGTGGAGGGCAAGGAGGAGCAAATCATGTCTTACGTAGATGGTAGCAAGTAGAGAGAGCTTGTGCATGGGAATTCCTCTTTATAAAACTGTCAGATCTCAGGAGACTTATTCACTGTCACGAGAATGGCACAGGAAAGACCTGCCCCCATGATTCAATTACGTCCTACCAGGTCCCTCCCACAATATGTGGGAATTCAAAATGAGATTTGGGTGGGGACACAGTCAAACCATATCACCAGTGTAATCCGTTAAAAAGTAAAAATATAAATAATACACATACATTTTTGGACATACAATCCCTATGAAGAGTTTAAATAACGTTTTTCCCATAAAACGTTTTTGTTCTATGCTAATAAACAAACCAAAGTGACCCATTAATTAGTAACATATAGAATTTGGGAGGCCGGACGTGGTGGCTCCCACCTGTAATCCCAGCACTTTGGGAGGCTGAGGCAGGTGAATCACAAGGTCAGGAGTTCAAGACCAGCCTGGCCAAGATGGTCAAACCTCATCTCTACTAAAAATACAAAAATTAGCCAGGCACCGTGGCAGGCATCTGTAATCCCAGCTACTCAGGAGGCTGAGGCACAGAATTGCTTGAACTTGGGAGGCGGAGGCTGCAGTGAGCTGAGATTGCACCACTGCACTCCAGCCTGGGTGACAGAGTGAGACTCTGTCTCAAAAGAAAAAAAATTCTGGGAACACATAAATACTTTCAGAGAAAGCTTTCAGGATGGCCAGGAAAAGAATACTTGTGTGCTCCTGAAATTTCATTCTACGTAATGACTTCGTAATTCCTTTTATTTTACTGAAACAATGTGGTGTTCCATATTAAGTATTCAATCTGTTGTGATATTATTGTGTAGGAATATTCATCAGATTCATAAGCTTAGACATGATTAAGTCTGTTCTCTTCAGAGCCTTTCAGACTCCATTTTCCTATTAAATCATCCCTATTGTGGCATTATACCTTAGAAATTACTTTTTATTTTGATAGACCTTGAAGAGCTATTTTTATTATTCTTCCCATGGTGCCATTTATTTCATCAAGAAGAATCAAAACCTTCATTTTGTGTTTTCTCTTCTGTTACTTTGGTTGATGTGTGAGACCAAGTCATTGAGTTCCTTAGGGCAGTGTAGGGTGGGTGGCCTTGCTGTTGTGGTCACTGATGTGCCCTTCTGTGGGCTTCCATTCACATGTAAATCCCTCATGCCACAATAGCCTGGAAAAATCTTAGTTTTATGGTAAGTTTTTTACAAAGAAGAGGCACCTAACAGTTTCAAGTCTGTATCATGGTGACAAGGAAAAAGAAATAGGAAGTTGCATTTTTCAATGTGCCTTCTTCAAAAGTGAATGCAGTGCACATTTTTCAATGTGCCTTCTTTAAAAGTGAATTTCTTGAAAAAAAGATGCTCACTAAAAGTTTTGAAATAATATTGAAATTCAAAGTGAAAGCAGAATCAATTTGTGCAAAATAGAAAAATATTTTAAAGTAAATTCAGTGGAGAAATGCTTATATTGGCAATGGTCATTCAAAACAGCCATTTGAATGTCTTGACCTAAAAAACAACTGCTGATGTGTTTGGCAGTGACATGATGGAGGTAGGCTGATATTAGCCTTTAGCCCTTTTATAAAAGGAAGGCAGGTGAATTGTGGTCTGGAGAGATAGAGGTAGCCCCAGAGAAATAAAAGGTCTTCGTAAATTTCTTCTGCTTTCCAAAGAGACCAGTTTGTCCCTCATCTTACCTCCACTTCAGTGTCAGCTTGTTAAAGTTTCAAAAATAAAAAGTTACTTGACTATTGAAGGAGATTGATGCTACCAGTGGGTCACTCTCAGTCCTCCCAGATCCATAGTGTTGTACTATGCTCAGTGACCAGTACAAGAATCCAGTCCAGCCACAAGTTTGCTCTTATATGCTTGTCCAGCACTGACTATATTTATGGAAAAGGTGGCTTTGGCTTCAGGGTAAATATTCTTAAGCTAAAAAATAAATCCCTGCTGTCCATTTTTGGGCACCTTTCCTTGTTGATTTAAAAACCAATGCCAATCAAATCAATAATAGTTCATTTCCTTTTTACTAAATTTAGAATATACCAAACAGCGTAGTCCTAATAGATGAACAATCTTGCTATATGGCTGAAACTTGACTTCTACCTGGAACCTCGGGGAGCTAGTCAGCGAAATCACTTCATTGTATCACTGTACAAAGCCACATCCGCACATGGCTGGGAACCACCGTAAGCTTAGAAGTCAAAGGTCTTGTTCCCCTATTTACATTTATCTGTAAAATGCACTTTTATGATATAACTGGTCTTTTGCTTAAGTAAAGATGCCCTGAATCCTATCATTTTTAATAGAATAGAGCACTTGCTCTTCTGATTTGAGAAACAAAGTGTTTCAGGTATGAATATGTAGGATGATTTTTATCTTCTTTACTGATTAAAATCTAAAAGTGAGAGTTGGAACATTAGTTACAAAAATACTTTTTAAAAAGGTAAAATTTTTTTGGAGTTGAGATAATCAGCTGTCCATATTAACATGTATAATGTAATGTACATATGTAGGTGGTATATAAATATTTGTTGAATGAATGAATGAAAAGTGATTTACAACAATTGAACAATCTTCTTTATGATCCCTTCTTCAGTATTCCAAACCACAGCTTAGTTCAGTTAACTGAATAGAGAAATACATTGAGTTTATAATGCTTTGACAAAATAAAAGGTTATAATTATTTGTCCCTGACTCTCATAATCATTTAATTCTCTGAAGAAGTTTTAAACTGAAGGGTTTAGTATTAAAAAAGTATCAGCTTTAAAAATGGGCTTATGTCCACCTAGAACTTACAACATTTGCTTTTAAAAAAATTGTGAAATCAAGAAATCCAACTATCCAGTTTTATTTATCATTGATAAATACCCAGGCTGTTTCTTTCTCAGATAAATTAAAATTATAAGCCTTTCTTACTCTTATGTCCAACTGACACCCAAATTGTCCCCATTTATTTTGACTTAAAATAACTGTGGTCATGATAACAATAATTTAATAAAATTAACAAGTGCCATTATACACCAAACTCAACAGCATTTATGTTAACAGCCTGTAATCTATTTGAAATGAAATGAAATTATTCTAAAGTATATTTAGATATGTATTATAAATTCATTTGCTATTAGGTTAATATTCTTAGCACATAAAATGGAATATGAAATTATGGGGTCATATTCTTAATGATGTTTCAGAGGGATTTTTCAATCACTATATTTGAAACATTTGATAAAAATTGGGTTACTCTAGAATACATTTTACAAATTTATTTCAATTATTGAGGAACATATATGGATGTTAAGGCAATTATTTTATACTTGATAAGCATAACTCTTGTTCTTGATCTTGTTCTCAGTAATTTAAATGTGCTGGTGTGGCTTTAAAAAAATTCTGCCACAGCTTAACTGATTTCTAAATGATGACATTTTTGAAGTTGCAATGAGTTATCTACTAAATAGAGTCTAATTTAGGTCCTTATTGAAGCATAGATTAAGAGATATTCTTGATTAATAAAATGTTCCCCATCTGTGAATATTGTTCAATGTGAAAAATGTTCTAAAATAAAAATATGTCTTTTAAAAGTTGAACATATTTATTCAATATTGCTTAGTGTATTTATATGAAAATTGCATCTATAAAGAAAATGTCATATGGCTTTTCTGATTCTATAGGCCATTGGTCTGAAACCAATCATGGAGGAGTGAGGTGACAAAGTATGAATAGTTCAGAATTCATCATCATTAAAGAAAACTTTAAAGTTCCTTTGTCATTAAAATATTATAGTATATTCATTTATAAAGGGGAGAGGGCAGGCTTATCTAGATTGTGATTACAGATTTTCTGTCTTTCTCCCTCCTCCCTTACTGAACTCCCCTGTTCTCGACATAATATTTGAATTAGCATCCCAACTGGGACAAGGGCAAAGAGAGTACTAGAAAAGAGATAGAAAAGACAAGACATTTTTAAATTAATATTTTTTCTCTTCTGTCATAAGTAAATGATATTTCTCCTTATTAAGCATTTACTTATTTCCTGGTATTAATCTAGGATACTTTGTGGGAACAGAAAATAGGTAGAAGACAAGGCCCATGAGCTTACAGTCTTACTAGAGAAATCTGAAGCAATTAGAGAACATCATCACGTCATGTAAAGCCACACACTGGTTACACATAATTTAGGCATGCAGAAACTTGAGAAATTAATTTGTGGGTCAAAGTGATTAAAGATGAATAGGTCTATAGCTTGAGTTGGATAGCTTGGGAGAGAGGGAGAAGTGTGTATCTGTATGTCAGGAAAGGTAGGGCTGTGTGTGTGTGTGTGTTTATGAAATGGTGATAAAAAATGGAAAATAGAAAAGAATGAGAGAAGGATCTCGATAGATGAAAATAAAGCTATGTCATAAAGGATCTTACTAATGGGCCTTGAATTTGGTTCCAGGTATGTAATAAGGAGACACTGAAGGTTCTTAAACAGTGGGGTCAAATTCTAAACCACTTAAAAAATTGGTCTCATCCTTTGTTAAAAATTCCTTTCAAAGTTTTCGAACTCTCCTACTCATGATTTTTTTTTCAAGTGTCACTGGCTCCTACCATTCTGTCTCAGTTTTTAATGTAGCTTCTCTTTGGTGATTATGTACATGATACATCCTGGTTTCTACTGCTAATGGTGAAATATATTTAACTATGTTTTTCTGTCTTCTGCCATGGAGAGGCATCTCAGTCAAGAAGCTGGGTTCTTATTTCTTTTATATTCCTCCTTGTCCTTATAATGAACACATTATAATTGATCATGATTATCAATATAAGTATAGTTTTAGTTGGTTTAAAATAGAATGTTTCTCAGTTGAATATTTATGAGAATCTATTTTTTCATATACATACAATTTAAGTTGGATTTAAAATTACAACAGAAAGCAAATCTTCCTCAGTAAAACTCAATACAGTTGAAAATGTGTTTCTCTCTTCTTATTTTTCTTTCTTCCTGAAAATGACAGTTTTTATGCCCATGATAAAAACGCAAAGCACCGGAGCTCACGCACTGCAGAAAATGCTCAAGACCTTCCAGGTGTAACAAATAATAGCACCACAGAGAAGAATACAGGTTCCTTCTGCATCGAGGAACTGAATTGCATTATATCTAGAAGCATTGATGGCAATAATTGTTCTGAATTTCCAGTGCTCCGTGGGTGTATCAGGACCATCTAAAAATAGGAACACTTGTTTCTTTGAATCATAAATTCCAGGATGCATGGCTATTTTCCCTACTATATTACCTATCAAATTTCTTCTTATTAATGGTAGCTAAAAATTACTACCATAAGAAGAACATCTTTTCTAGTTAAAAGTCAACAAGCTACTAGACTCAAAATATAAAAAGAATGTTTTATAATATATCATTTTAATATAAATCAGAAAGTATCAATAAAAATGCACCATTAGTTATAGACATTTAAATCTGAGCCTTGTGTGTAATTAAAGATAGGAAAGCACTTTTGCACTGGGTTAAATTTAAAAGCCATTTTTTTTCACGTATGTTAGGCATAGCAAAAACATCTATAAAAAGAAAACTAGATTTATGTTCAGTTTGTAAGTCTCTACAACTAAAACCCAAGCCAATAGCAGGTTTGATCAAAGGATTTATTAAGAACCCTATAGAACTCTTTGTATATGGTAGACGTAAATATCCATTTAAAAATGGGTCCTTCTGTAATTGAAATCTGTGGTGGTATTAAACATCTTAAATTTTATGGTTTGTATGTTTGAAACAGAAACTTGAAACAGGTTTGATACCCTCTAAAAGAAATCCAGGGACTGTTTATAATTGGAGATAGAACATGAAAAGGAAATAAAAGGAATAAAATGCAAAGAAATAATAGGGCACAAATATCCATAATTTAGTTATCTGAAATGGAGGCAGAGCATCAAGTCTGTCTGATTAAAATTAAAAGTGCTATTATGAAATTGGCACATGAATAAAGCAGACTCCCAGTGAAAGAGTATTTTAATGTGCTGTAGATATTCTCCAGTGTTGACATCAATAAGCAGGGATCACTTTGGGCCTACAACTGCTTAGGTTAGCTAACCTAGTTAGCTGGAGTACTATACATAGGAAGTGACTTTCAGTGGACCAGTGTCAGCTGTGGGAAGCTATGTTGATTCGGAATAGCCATGTCACTCATATCTGGGGAATATCAGTGACCCAGATGGGCAAATCATGGATTTTTTTCAAGCCAGAGGAATTTTAGAGCTCAACCCCTTCATTACACAGTTGAAGAGACCAAGAGATCAGATGAATTGACCTTGCCCTGTAGCTGATCAGCAGCTCACTGCCTAACATCCAGGCTGACAGCTTTTCTTGACTGAATAAGGTAATAAAATAGAAGCTATGTTTACTGAGACCACAGACAGCACCAAGCTGGCATAGGAGGAAGACAGCGGCTATTATGTTAGAAGTTGGAACCACCTTGACACAAGAGTTCCTTTAACACTTATCTCACATTTCTTCTTTATAACACTTATCACATAGTCTTATAATTTGTTTATATCTCTGTTGCTAGATGGTGAACTATGAGAGGGCCAGCCCCTCATACACAGTAAAAAATAAAATTTATTTAAGATGCCAGCAAGAGGTAAAGCAGGAGGTCAAATAAAAAGAAGGAAGCCCAACTCAAGTGGGTTGAAAGCAAGAGGTTCAAACCACCAAAACAACAGCCTACAAACATTCAGTGAAGAATAACCAGGTGTGTCAACAGCTGACCACAAGTCAACAGTTAGAAAAGTGGGGGGACCATGTGATGCACAAATACCAATCAAACAGTATTGACAGGGTAATTCTGCCACTGTATTCTCCATGAATCATTCCCTTACTATGTGTAGCTACAATCACTAGTGTTATAGAAGGCTGTAGAGCAATTTCACAGTAGGGAAAGAAGTGTAATTAGTTGGAACACGGACTGGGAATAATGGTCCTGGAAAGTGGACTTTTAAAGGGGGACTTGACAGACTCCACGAAAAGACTGTACCCAGCCTATGATAATCATGAATTTTAAATCTCTACTTTACATAGAATGTGATAAAACTGATTTAGTACTGAATAATATGAGCCAGATGTAGGTAAAACTCCCCACCTGGTGTGAACTGTGTAACCCACTTTTAAAATCTAAGCAGTGTTCTTCTAAAAAGTTATTTGAAAAATCAAATAAAGTCTCCTGTTTCTGCGGCAATACAATCCTATATGAAAGCAGAGAGGGGTATTAGAACTACTACTATTCTTTGCTTCTTTCAGATTCTCAGTGGGAAAGGAGAGAGAGAGCAGCAAGGTGGAGCTGAATTGTGAAGGCTGGGAGCTCTGTTTCTGCTCAGTCACTTCTGCTCCCATTAGTCTCTAGCCTTGCTCAGCTATTAAACAAACAAACAAACAAACAAAAAAAAAAAAAAAAAAAGAAAGAAAAGAAAACCCAGCAGTAGCAGCAGTAATAACAATAGCAATAGCCAGAATTTACGGAAGTTCCCGATGTGCTGGTTACCGTACTAAGTGCTTTACAGCTACGCTTTGCCAACTTGTACAAGTTACTTAACTCCTCTGTGCTTTAATTTCTTCATTTGCAAAGTATAGATGATAATAGCATCTAATTACTGTGATAATCAACTGAGTTAATATATGAAAAGTGTTTAGAACAGAGCTTGGTACATAGTAAGTACTTAATAAATAATAATTATATTTTTTATCTCATTTAATCTTCAAAGCAAATCTTAAAATGTTGCTACTACTTATTCCTCAATTTACAGATAAGCAAATTGAAACTCAAACAGTTTAACTGATTTGTTTAAGACCATAGAGCTAGTAAGGGCCAGAATAAAGACTTAAACCTCCAAATGTCCTACTTTTTCAACTCTGCACCATGCCGGCCTTCCCAGTTCAGTTCCTAAATCCTAGTTACACCACATAAAATTCTCTGATTAGTGAATCCCTATGTTCAACATATCATGAGCTTTAAAATCTTGCTTTTTGCTCACCTTGTTATTCCCTCCATCTGAAATGGTTTCCCCAACTTTGTCAAGCATATTAAATAAAAATTATCCTTCAAGACTGAGTTCAAGTGCAACCTTTTCTATCTCACCTTCCTGCTCCCACTTTTACAGAAGTAATTGCTTGTTTGTGTTCCTTTAAAACTTACCTCACACGTCTTCTTTACAAATGTTCAAAAATACCTTTTTTTAATGGAAGAAATTGATCTTTTTACTTTTAATTTTTTTGATAGAAAATAAAAAACTCTTCTTTCATCTATTTAGTTAGATTTTCCCCCCAAAAGCTATGAAAAGAAATGACTAATTAGCTAGTTCAAGCTCAAGTGTCAATTCAGCTTTTAAAATTATAATTACTTTTCTTTATATTGTAGGATTATAATCACTCCTCCTTATATTGTAGGATAATCAGTGACTTCTTTCTTTATCCCATAATCTTGAATACTTTTATAAGTTAAATGTTACTTTATTGTCTGTCAAAACCACACAAACCAGGACATGCGTTATAATATCAGTTTTAATATTTGTGTCAATAATGTATTATTTTCCAAACACAGAGAGAAGGAAAAGGAATTGTTTTCTGCCTCCAAGCTGAACTTGAAACCTAGGTCTTTCTTGCCATGATGTTGTCCTGTGTCCCCAGAAGGAGCCACGGAGGTGAATGTTAGGTGTGAATAATTCCAAACCCCAAACCACCTGTGGCTTTGAGGCCTTTTTTCCCCCCAGTTACTCAGAGGGAAATACATTCTCTTTGCTGTCCTCTGGGGACCTTTAAGGGAGCTTGTAATAACTGCCTGTTATGGTGAGAGGAAAACTGGCTTTAAAAGCCTTTTAACCCAAAGGGATTGGGCAGCTAATGGACATCATCCCTTTGGCAAAAAGAAATGATGTAAAACTCCTTCCCCATTTTAAAAAACCAGGACTTGTTTATATAATATTTTCATACAGTTAAAGCTTTTTGGTTTTCATATATTATTTAGAGCCTGTTTCATTGCAGCATAAGGCAAAAACAGTTATCAAAAAAATAATAATAACAAAAACTTCTCTCTACATTGGTCCAGTTCCAATATGCCTTTAACTTATTTGACTGTTTTGACTGATGGCCAAAAAAGAAATTCCAGTCATTGCAAATGATATTTTCATTTTAACCACTATACAGACTAATTAGGATTTTTTTTGCCTCAAAACTGAGCAATTCTATCATTTTAATGTGGTGTAAAAAAGTTTCTGAGGGAATTAGGAAACTCACAGAACACTGACATGCCCACAGTTGACAATAACAACAAAAAATTTCAGCAGTAAACAATTCTTAGTATATCCTGCAATTTCCATTTAAAATATTTATAAGAGGATATTAACAAACATGAAAATTATGCATTTTTGCATAGAAAAATAGACTCATAAGATTTTAGAACCACAAATAACCCAAACTCAGGTTACTGTCTACCTTGTTTAATGTCTTTATCCAGTATTTGAAACATCACCGTTTACCATCTTAGCTTCTTTCTTTTCTTTTTAATATGAAATTAATGCAAATTGCTTTTGTTTTAATAATAATACATTCTATGCTACACATACCATGAAACAGTGAAACCCAGTAAATTTATCCAGTAGTGAATACACAGAAGTGAAGAGTTTTGGTTTTGTTTGCAACTGTCCTGCAGTAATCCCAGGTGCAACCCAACTCATTATGACATAGTTTTGCTGAAAATTGTAATCTATGTAGTTATAAATCAGTTTCATTGTACTTGCAGTAGAAGTAAATTTTGGAGGCCAAACCAACTTTTCAGCTGATAGATTAGGGAGTTTTATTGTATTCCAATTAAGGAGCAATAAAAACATTGAAGGAGTGGCATGCTTTAATAATGAAAGATATGCACTCTCTTTCACAAGTTATCTCGGAGGGCCCCTGCAAGTCATCTTAAGATGCACACAAATAACTCATTCCTTTGACTGCATTTTACCCAAGCATTTTTATCCTATCTTGCAGGAAGGCCTGAGTATGGCAGAAAGGACACCTCCATGTCTCTTGATGAAATTGAAATATCTCTGTTTTGAAAGTGGATAGTCAGGATATGAAGGAAATTTCGGAAGGGAAAATTTAGGTTTTGCTGTTATTATGCAGATAGAATTAACTACATGGGAGCTGGTTCTAAAACACACCATAGTGATTCGTCTACTGTGGGTGAAAGGTTGCTTTGAATAGAATGAGTGAGTTCCCTCTCAGTTGAGGGAGTATGTATAATATGTATGAGATCCCAAATAACACTGGGCAAAGATAGGTGATAAGGCACCTAAGTGAAAATGGAGAACAGTCCATTTGTGGCCATTATGATCAAGTTCTTCTTAGGAATTTTTACCATATTAGCACTCACAACTTATTGTTACTACGTATTTATTGTTTCTTTGCCACTAGATTAAGAAATCTAAATAAGAGACTGTTCTGCCTTGTTTTCCACTGTGTACTCAGCACCAAGCCCAGCACCCAGCACATATTTGTTGAATAAGTAAATAAATGAACAAACAATTCAGGTAGCATTCATGGAAGTTGAGGCAAATGGATACGTGGCCATATTCATGTGTTAACAATCATAAATCAGTTAACTTCTATAGTCAATTCTGGTGTTGAAATCTATCCAGCTGATATCTGCAAAAGATAATTCAGTCAATAGGTTATCCTGTCTACAAATAAGTTTTCATTTAATCACTGTGGTTAATTTTGTGTTATTTAAATGGGGTCTCTGTGGAGAACTGGGCAAGTTACTCACCTCTTTCTGCCTTTATTAATACCTGCATAGGATTCCACAGTCACAGACTGAATGCCTAGCTTCAGCCAGGCATCTCACAAATAAATCTGTTATGTACAAAACTAACCAGATGAAATAGTACAGACATATTCATACATCCACACAAACATATCACCACCATTATGAAAAACAATTTAAAGACTGTTCGGCTCAGATGTGTGCTCAGTCCAAGACAATCACATTATTATGTCTCACATTATTATCTCACAGGGAAGTTGGACACTCCCTGACCTGCTGCAGTGGAAGTGTATTTTTATGAGTTGAAGAGTAAATACATTAAATACTGAATTTTGGAATGAGTGCTAAAAGAGATCATGTGGTTTGGTCATTAAGACACTGAAGCAGCCTTTTATTTTGTATGATTACGACTGTTACCAATTGAGTAACAAATGGCATTGATTCACTGAGGATGTGTCTCGTCCACTGCTTCCTGCTTGACCTGCAAATGCCAAGTTAGTCAGGAGTAGGCTTAAATTAAAGTCACTGCAGTTTGGCCTGACTCATTTGATCACTGAGGCTGGTCACTTACCAAACCGTGGGAATCGGTTATTCCAAATAGCTAGGTGGAGTCAGGCAGCTTCACTTGGCCCTTGCTCTTGACTCCTTAATTACCGACGCTTAACCCATACCTGTTTTCTTGCCTATGCAATGGTGAAACCTGTTCTCTCTGGCCTTAAGATTATTGCTGAAGTTTCTACTGATTGCTGGTGATATTTGAACCTCTAAGCAAAGTTCGCCATAATTATCATCATTGCAATTATGTTTCTGCTGTAACTTTTTTTAAGTTGCAAGCACAATGTTATCAGAACATCTTTTGATAACATTTCCTTTATTTTAGATAATGATTTCAGTACCAAGAAGACTTTATTGCTAGATCCAACTCACTGTTGTGCATTAAACTTTGTCTCAGATCCACTCAACTTTGGTGTAAAGTAAAAATGAGGTCAGAATGCTCACTAAATCATGGCTTCAACTATCCTTATATGAGCAAAACTGAATAGTTGCATTTATCAGTGAAACATTTCATTGATTTATTTTTCCTTATTTATATTGATGTTCTCTTTACAGAAGTACTATAGCAATACGAAATTCTGTTCTATTAGATTCTTAATCTTAATTATCAAATACCAAAAAAAAACCACAAACTTCACAAAAACCAACAAACAAAACAACACAAAGCAAACAAAATAATAACTTTTTCTAGTTTTATCATAATGCTAGTGTAAACTATTCTTCTTGCAAGTTGTATATTTAGAACCCCAAATTTCTACAGTACTTTGTTCCAAATTAAAGTGTGATATTTATACTAAAATTCTTAGCCAATTAACTAAGCAGGTATACATCTTTAAATACTACTGGCATGTAAGAACAATAGAGGGATGATGATAATAAACTACCAAATAATGCTTTTACAGATAATATTATATCAGTTTATCAGCTTTATGTTGATTATCATTCTTACATTTCCAGTCTGGAATATGCTAGCTACAAAAATAAAAAAAAAAAAAAACCATAATAAAGCTAGTCTTCCTAGTTTGTGCTTGCCTCCCAGATTAAAAAAAATTGTTGTGTGCCAAAAATGTAAAACTTATTTCAAGAAAATTAACAGGCTACACGGGTAAATTTTGGCAAATGCAACTTTATATTGAAGTTCACACATCTGTATCTTAAAGAATGAGACTCACAGACTCTAATGTATTTCTAAAATACCAGAAATTATAAGCTTTCACAAGTTAAAACTGAAATAATTTAAATGACCAATACACTGAATGTGCAGAAAGTATAAACAAGACTGTGCCTTCAGTAGAATAAATGCTTCACAAATTGTGCAGGATGTCATACTAAGGCTGTGGTCTCCCCTTGACAGCTGGCTTAAAATATAAACATACATCAACTGCCTGCTTCTTAGAACACTCTAGAATGGGTAGCACACCTCAAAAGGAAATTTCATTATTTGAGTGATGTGCACTTTAATTTTCAAACCATGTGAGAAAAAAGGAAAAAGTACTAAATGATCTTCCATGCACTTCCAGATGCATGACTGTGACCAGTTACTGATTCAATTTCCCTTGACTATTGGCTCCAATGCTAAATAAGCTGGATACTAGATAACCCTTTAAGGCAACATGTGTTTATTCTGCATTATTAGAACTGCTCAGTTGTGACCGGCTGGTACCATTAATGTTGCCTCCCAGACCAATATCTAGCATTTGTAAAATATAAATGAATTGGAAAAACTTTATACCAAATCAACAAAAACCACATAATACAGTTCAATGCTAGCAATCTTACTAAGTAGATAAGGAAAGTGGTATTTAGAAATAGCAATGTATTAATACAAAAAAGTAAACTCTAATTGGAACCAATATACTGCTTTGGAATGCTCCCCAGAACTTACAAGGCGGTTTTTAAAGTGTGATATTCCAATAATTCATTGGCACGTCTTTAGTGGATTACAGTACTTTAAGTCCCCAAATATTTTAGTCTTTGCAAAACAATAAATAGTATGAAATGTTTTAAAGTCTTCAAACTTCTAAAATTAGTTTTTATCAACACATTTACCTCATGTCAACTTAATTTATTAAGATGTCCAATGCTAATTGTTTTTTGATGTTTTTTCATATGTAATGACATACACAGCATTTAGCACTGATACTTAGCACCTGCTACTTTCATTATCTAGTTTTTGACCACATAAAGAAACTTAGGGCAGTGGTTCAGTCCTTTCTTAATTACAAACCTTTGCTGGCAGTCAGCAGGATCACTCTGAGATTTAAAATAGGATTATAGGTGAACTATTGCAAAGACTGCAGAATGTTGCCCAAATCCTTAAAACTGCTGATTCCACTCTTGAATTTCTTCTCAAGATATGGCTGTGGGCCACAACTGCTCAGCAGAGAAAGTTAGTGTTTCACAAGGCTAAAGATTTACAGATGCTCCCTCATATAACACAGTAAGGTTCCCTTGGTAACCTGGATTTTCTGCAGTAAAGAAGGGTTGTGCTGAAACAGCGCCTCAGCTCCCTGTTGGAGAAAATGCAGACAAAAGGATTGATTCCTGCTTGGGCAAAACTCATCCAGACAGCAGCTGTTAGAAATCCCCCTGGAACTACAGGCCCTCTTGCAAAAACTCTCCAATAACAGGCCACCAGGTAGGGGCCCCACAAGGTTAGAAAGAGAAAAGTCATTATATAGAACATTCTGCTGATTCTTTTCTCCATTTTGAACTCATCTAAGACCAATAACCTTCTTCTGCCTGTGGTGTTTGCATTTTGCCTGATGCCCAGCAAGGTGGGTGGTGTGGGACCCCTTCCAAATCCTGCTAGCCAATTGGCAGCTGCCTGGCCACTGGCTCCAGGACCATGAAAAGTCCAGTTCTGGCTGACTGCTGCTACAAACTGGACTGGCTTCATTTTCCTTCGATCGTGGACGAAAAATATCAGCTTGAGGTAGACAAGCTGTGTGGCTAGGAGGATGAGAGCAAGAAGCAGCATAAATCCTAAGGAATCATTAGCCCTGAAGGAGCGGTGTTGGAAGGTGCATTGATCTTCCTCCCTAATGAATGAGTAAGTGCCCACGTCTAAAACCGGGGGAAATGCCATGGCCACAGACAGAGTCCACACCATACAGATCACAGCCAGACACGTCCAAAAGGTCAGCCTCTTTGTATAGAAGCGGTGATGGGCGATAGCTAAGTATCTGGTGACACTGATGCAGAAGAGCATGAAAGCAGTGTGGAAACAGGACAAAACCCCCAGAAAGGCAATCACTTTGCAAGTCAGAGTCCCGTAAGTCCAGGCAGAGCCATTTTTGACAGAGTTGAATACAAATGGGAAACAAATTGCAGATCTGAGGATATCTGAACAGCAGAGGTCCAACAGGAAGTAGTAAGGTGCTCTATGCAAGGTCTTATCTTTCACTAGCAAAATGGAGATCAGGAGGTTGCCCACCACGCTGACTCCTATTATGAAACCCAAGGAAGTCAGTTTCAGAAAGGCTGTTAGAGGCGAGAGATTTTGCAAAATGTTGTCAGCTGCATGGCTATAGTTCGCCATAGATGGATGGAGGATAAGGATACAGCCTCAGTCAAGTCTCATGATCTAGATATAAGAACAAGGAAAAGATAGATCCATACATTTTACTGAAAATATAATCCACAAAGAGAACTGATCCAATCTGCAATCATGCTTCCTCTTTTCTTCCATTTGTTTTGCCATCAGAATATCTGAAAAAAAAAAGTGCTATCAGTTCTTAAGTTAACAAACAATGATGTCAGACAGTGCTAACATAAAGCTGTTCACTTATGGGTAAGCAAATAAAGTTTTAGTTTTGAATAGTATTATTTGCTTTAGAAAATATTTTTGCTCAAGATTTCAGAGAATTGGCTTGTTTAGTTTTCTAAGCTAAGTAAATTTTAAAATGTCCCTATTTTGGACAACATACATTTGATTGGGTACCTTTAGGAGGGAAGGAATAAAATGTCCCATTGTTGTAAAATACGCCAGTCCAGGAATTAATCATTAGAATTGCAATGGAATCAACAAGATTGCTATTGGGAGGCAGAGAGACTACCTACATTTATTTGAGATCTGTTAGTATCTGTCAGTGTTTCACAGGCAGCTTCTCTGCTGATGTGGGTCCAAAGAACCCATGCAAAATATGTCTTAAGTGCCACTATTCATGCTGCATACGAGTATTTGTTGATTCAGCTTAAAGCAAAATTTCAAAATTAGACTTCAAAATTAATAGGGACTTGTTCCAAGATTTGATGTGATTTAATCATTTGTCTTTCCCTCTCCACCCTACCCCCTATTTTTGGCAAATCTTTTAAGCCCACATGATTATTAAAATGGTTAATGTAAATATTGGCCAGGGAAACACACCCAGAGGAATAATGCACTTCCATTTGTAAACCTTGGCTGCCTGGATTCAAATGAAGATAACATGAACCTGTATTTCTTGGGCAATTAAGCCTTTCCCATTTACACTGATAACCTTTGTTGCAAATCGCAAACGGCTTCATTTTAAAACAAAATGCACATTGTCTTTTGGTGCCTGGACCACAGCAGGGAAATTGGCTTCCTCTGTTATTCCCACCAAGCGTGTTTCCTTTGCCACTTCTCACTGGCCGGGAATATGCTGATGGAAGCCCAGGCAAAACTGCGTTAGATGATTTTAATTTCCCCACCGGTACATCCTCGGGTAAATACTGATCGCATCATGCAACATTACGAAACCTGAAATCTGCCACCCCTGGATTTATAATGGGGGGAGGGTGGAGGAGGGGGAGAGGGAGAGAGACATGCATTACATACGCGAAGATGGGGAGAGAGATTGCTTCTGTGCTGCAAAGGAACCGTTCCCGGTGATTCGCAGTCTGATATTCCTCGGTCTTGAAAGCCTTTCCAGAAATGGAGCTCTCAGTAAGCCCTACTGAAGATGCATTGTCTGAATGTACTTCCATTATGCAGTTTATTGTCAAACACACACACACACACACACACACACACACACACACACACATACACATACACACGCACAAAAACCTGAGTGAGGGCTCTTTCCCCGTGAACCTGCAGTTTCATCAACATTGTGCAACCCCCCTCCCCCAAACTTAACCAAGAGTATATCCTCCTACCTGTTGGTGTTGGATATCCCGACAGACTATAGCTTCTTCTTTCTATAAATTGCTGATTTTTTTTTTTTTTTTTTTTTTTTTTTTTTTGCCTTAGTGCCTTGACTGAGCATCCAGGCAGGGCTCGGCGGCGCCTGCGCGCTGGAACCTCCTTGAGCTCCAGCCGCGTCCTCCCCTGTCGCAGCGGTACCGTCTCCCCCAGTAACGCAGGGGCCGCGGCGGCGGCGGCGGCGCTGGCGATGGCGAGGGCGGCGGCGTGGCTTCTTCAGCCTCTGTGGAACCAACAGGAGCCTCTACCTGTCTCCAGAGCTGGCTGGGTTTATTGACTCCCCTGTCCAGTTCAACTGGCAGCATTAAGCATTTGTCCCCTCGTGGCTGCTTCTGAACTTTTCCCTCCCCGCATTTGAAGTGGGGAGTTGGAAAGGCCCGTTCAGGACCTCAGGCCCATCCTCTTCCCAAAGGCAGCGCGCGAGGAAGTCACCGTGCCTGGGACGCCCTCCGCCTCCCTCAGCTTCCCGGAACCCTAGCCTTCCCCAAATATTTTCTTACTTTTTCTTTTAGGGTGGTCCAAACCACTGGAGGCTTCTTTTAGATTTTTTTTTTTTTCGATGATATCTCCAGCTAATCTTTGAATTTGCAGGTTAGCTTGGAAAAAAGAAAAGAATGGGAAAAAAAGAAGAAAGAATTTTTTTTTTTCACAGTAAAAAATATTGTCAATGGGGAAGAAAGGAAACAGGTTAGGGCAGCTCTGTTTTTGTTAGTCATTTTCTATTCTCCAATGCATGCAGATATGCGTAAAAGTAGGGAGAAAGCTAAGTTCAGAGGACAACTACAATATGAGTTACATTCATTCTACCTTAAAGGATGTCAGTAAAGAATCAGGCTTACAAAATGTTTAAATTGCTGTTCCTGGCATTCCACCCCACCAAGCAACAGTATTTCTTTTCCTTTCTTGCAAGTTCGGCTGACCAGTGATGGGTGATGTCAAAGCAGTTGTGTGTATGAGTTTCCTTTTTTCCCCTTTGTTATTACAGATGAAAAATACTAAGAATATAACAAATATATAAAACTTACAACAGTCCAAAAGGTCGGATATTACAGACACCACGTAGCCTGACACGTGGGTGCTTAGGAATGCCTCTAGAATCATGCATTTTCTTATTTTACCATTTCCGAAGAGTTTTGTTTATGGGGATGATACAAAATTTTAAGCAACTAACTCCCCAGTTCCCCTACCCAAAACTATCAAACATGCTTTCATTAATTCCCAGTATAAAACGTCTGCTGCTTTTCCTGCATGCATATTGTTTTATAATAATCTGTTAATGAAACAAAAAATAAAAATCTTCTCTACAGTAATAATCTGATCTCGAGACAGCAGTAAAATACCTCACTGCTGGGTGGTGAGATTGTGACATTCGGGGAAACTCAGGCCAATCAGCATACAGATAATATGGGTTAATTTACATATTGTATTTCTATTGGATGAGCCGAGGTAAAGCCTTATCTGTTTAAAGCTTGATGTCACAGTGGTTACACAAAGCCCTGTGTTGGTAATACTGAAATGATGTTAAATTTCCCTGATTTGTTCTTGAATTTCCTAAGTCCACTTAAATAAATGGATGATTTTTTTTTTTAAAAGAATATACATGAGGCACTAAACTTTGACATTCCCTTAACCTAGAAAAATCAATCCTATAGCCATGCTGGAAGTAACTTCAGGGCGTTTCCATTCAAGTAAAACATTCTACTCTTTGCAAATCAAATGAATTCAAAACTATCTGGTAGTTTGCAACTTCTAAGTAAGATGTCGAATTCGTTTTTATGAAACTACAAATCAATTCAACTTGTGCTTTTTTGCTTCCCAATAAGTGCTTCAATGTAGTTTGCAAAGAGTTATTTCCTAAATTTTTACAGTTTAAAAAATGTATAGAATAAGAGACTTAAGTTTGCTGAAGATTCATAATTGGCCAGATGTTAGGTTGTACAGATTAGGGAAAAGCTATTTAAAAGTAAATTAAAAGAGTCACTGCACTGCCAGGCCATGAGGCAATAATTTACTCTGCCAAAATTTATAGGGCCAAGATCTGAGGGTTTCAACTAGCCTTATTCTTTAAACAGATATTGATTCCTTAAAAATAAGGAAGAGGGTATGTGTGTTCGCAATATTCTTTCACATCCACATCTCAGGGTATAGTAAAGCACAGTTACACCCACTAATTTTTCAATTTTTCCAGCTGTTAGATAAAAATGTCATTTTCTTGACTCACAGAGGGCTAAAGAAATTAATGAGATATTTTTCATCTAGCTCATTAACTCTACTGGGGAAAACATTGGAAGCTACATCTTCCATCAACAGGGTTTTTAAAAAATACATTTAGTAGCCGACAAAAGTTTCATATCATCTGCAAGTTCTCAAATGTAAAGTTATTGCTTCAATTTGTTTAGATCATAGGCTTATTTGGTCTTAGCTAATTTCTTTTTTTTAATTCCTTATATCACCAAACCCAGAAAAACTGATTTTCAGGTTAAGAGTAAAGGAACAAAGCAAATGAAACAAAACTATATGCCCTAATCCTTGGGTTTGAAGGATTCTGAGGATTTACACACTGTTGGCATATTATATGTACTATATTGATCAGTGTATTAGGAAAACTGATATAATTTGCTTAATTTGGTTCTTATAAAAAGCATATACCATTTTATTAAAAACCAATGACATTCTTTTCAAAATTAATCTATTTCAGATTTTTGCCAAGTGATGCACAGTATTATGATTAGCAAAAACAGTATTTTTGTTCTGTGCATTGTTTACATGAATGTGTGTGTCAGAAATTAATCCTTGGTAAATGCCAAGAATAATAGGCTAGAATAAAACATCCTAAAAAAAATGTAGTAATTCATTTCAAATGACATCTCTTCTGCTTAAAGCTAAAAACATGTGTCTTTGGTGCTTTAAACTGTTACCAAAATTTAAAGCTGTATATGAAAAAGAGCCTTTTTAAAATTTTCTTTAAAACTTTAACTATCTTGGTAAGAAAGGCTACCATTGGGGGTTTTTGCACAGAAATACTTTCTGATCAATTTTTCAAAAAAAGTTACTACCTGGAATAAGTGACCAGTAGGAGGGGAGATTATACACCTGCCTTTTTTGATAATGGTTTTCATGTCTTGTTGATAATGGTCTTGATAATGGTTTTCACATCTTAGTTGCTGCAAAAAGTGACCTTTTTCATAGTGACATCTAAGTAACTGAAAGTTTTTAGGGCATTGTATTAATCTATTTGAGGAGCAGAATGGTGAAAGAATATGCTAGACAAACCATGCCTTGGGAGTTGGGAATAACCATAATTGTGAACATCCCAAACAGTGAATCTTTTTCAGAATGTTAATGAGTTTTTAAAACATTAAAAATCTGGCATTTTTTTTCCAAAACACTACAAGGTTCATTTGTTAGACTTTTCTCTCTGCTCTGCCACAAAATACGTTCCAAAGTGTTAATATAATTCATTTTTAATTTTAAAGCTAGCATCTCTAAGATTTTCCTTCTCAATTTAACTTCCAAGCTTTTGAAGACTCAGCAGTTTACCTTCTCTTCTTCCCTTTATGTTGACAATTTCCTCCTCTCAGAAAACTTTAGGACTTGTTCTTTTATTCAATTTAACAAACATTGCGGGAACTCCTCCTATTCTGTATGAGGCACTGTGCTAGATCTTGCAAGAAATAAGAAATTGGGAGGTAGGTCCAGTTTACAGGTGGACTCATCACTGTAGGGAAAGCCTGAACTGATGTAAGTGGAGCGGGAAAAATGAAGAGAAACAAAGGGGTGGATATGCTTGTTACGAGGAGCCATACTTCTTAGGGAGTAATTGGCTCAGGGATGCAAAGGAGATCAAGAGATAAGAATCTATTCTCAGGTTTTGAACTTGGAGAACTGGGAGGCAGAAGACACCATCAGCCAGAGGAAACAAAAGTTAAAAAGGAAGAAGCTCGTTTGGTAACGAAAAGAGTGATTTAATTTTAGACACTTGAATGTGAAATGCTGGTGGAATACTCAAATGTTGATGTGTTATACTCAGTTGAAAGTGAAGAGCCCAAATTTAGAAAGTATTTATAGAGAAACTATTGGGTGACATTGCCAAGGGAGAGATTGTTGAGAGAGAAGAAGGTTAAGGTTAAACAAAACAAGCATGCCCATTCCCCTCCATTTGAACATATCAAAAAACTAAGAGAATGCCTACATATAAGAAACAGGAAGGTCATGGAAGAACCTGAACACCAATGTTATAGACCCTGAGGGAGGAGAGAATTTCAAGGAAGGAGTGGTGATCAGTGTAAGTTGTGACTCAGAGATTTAGAAGAATAACACATAAGAAGATATCCTTGGATCTGGTGATGAGGAAAATCATTAGCAATCATAGAGAATGCACTTTCAGAAGAGAAAGTCAGACTATAAGGGATGAACAAGCAAGGGACACAGGCTTAAAGGCTTATGAGGTCAGGCTAAGAAACTATTTTGCTGTTAATGACAGCACTGTCTCAGTGATAAAGGTTTGAATGAATTCTCTTGATGTTTTATGAACAAAGTGATGGTTATTTAAATAAATATAGCATGCTTTCTTCTTCTGGAAGTCTTTAAACTCTTCTCATATTACACATCACTGAAGTGTGACCCTGTGAATGAGAAGAGCAAATGCAAGTTTTTGCACCAATTCCTGGTAAAACTTTAGAGCTTAGAGGAAAAGCCCTTTGTCTGTTAAAATATTCTAAGTTGTCTCATTCACCTTTGTCTTTTTTTAAAAGATGTATTTAGCCTCAACCATGTAAACCAAAAAAAGTGACCCCCACATTGCTGTGTCATGGGTGCAAGTGTGTGTGCATGAGAATGTATTGGAATGGTAGGTGAGGAGAAGAAGTAGGTGTTGGTAAAATAATTAAGAAATAGGAAGTTAACTTAATATTCAGGTTAATGGAGAGTCACACATGTCTTGCATGCATTGTAAATTTTCATGAAATAAAAATGCAATATAATTTTTAAAACTCTAGAAGTATGAGGTATTTTTTCTTTGATTATTCAGGTTATCTCAGTCATACAGTGCATTTGGACCATTATTATGAGAACCTGTTATATGATATGAGCAGATTATGGTTATTTGAGCTTTTGTGGTGTTCAGCTTTTTGACAAATGAACATAATTAAAACATGGCTGAAAGTAAAGACTCTAAAGTAAGCAAGGTTACCCTAGACTCTAATTAAAGAGCTTCTCATATTGATCATCCAAACTTACATTCTGTTTAGTCCTTCCACTTTCTTTTCTCTTAATTTTTTAAACTTTGCAAGTGAACCCTATAAAATAAAAACAAAGACAAAACTAAAATTCCTACCCCTCATAAATATGGTTACTACTTTAATTTAATATGGTTAATATTTGGTGAAAATGGAAATGTGCTATCATCTGCCTAATTTCACATTAAAACAGACTCTATTAAGAATAAGTCCTGGGGGCAGCATTATTTCATTCATTTAACAAATGTTCTAGACTCCATGAGAATACGAGCTCTATTATTTTGTCACTATTCATGCCTGGCATATCAAAGACACTGGGCACATTTTTGTTTGTGGGAAGTTATGACCCTACTACATAAAGGATGCTGTACTAGGCACCGTTGGGGAGGATATAAAAGAAGAAGAAAGACAATGGCATGGGCGCCAACTGGACCCTATGCTTTTCTTAATTTAATAAGGTTAGGATAATTATTTGTATGATCGGCAGAAAGTCTTTTTGGCCAAAGATTTACTCTGGATTTGAGGGAATTTTTTTGCTTTTTGGTCTTATTACATTAGCGTTTACATAATTCTTTATTTGCTTTACTACTCAGTAATTTCAAGCCATTTTCTAATAAGTTAATGTCTCTCATGTAGATTATGAGCCAAGAGCAGATATTTTATGCCTTGAGCTCATAACCTGGTGCTCCAATAGATGACAAAATATCTGCAGATTTTATCTGGCTTTGGACTCATAATCATTAATTTTTTAATAGCCAAAAGAGTGGTGCGTCCTGAAAAGAAAACTTGATTTATCAGTACAGAAATAAAAACCTCAATAGTATAAAAAGAAACTTTTAAATGATGAATACTTTATGGTCTCATTTTGCCTGTGGATTATTAATAATTACCTATAGGACAGAAAGCAAAAGGGTTGAAACACAAACTGGTCATTTAGCTACCCAGAAAAAGACTGCAAGATGATGTTAATCTTGGGTAAAAATCACGATTATGGTTTATTGAATTTTCTTTGTCCTTTTTTTTTAAAAAAAAGAAAAAGATATTGCTTCCCCTTTTTTACCAGGCAGAAATTAGAGCTGACTGTAAGAAGTTCTCATATAAAATAGTGCTGATTCATCTTACTAATTGAATATAATAATAATAATAATAAAAAGCTACCAACCAAATCACTCTTTAAGTCCTCTAAGCTTAAACACAGTCCAGAGCTGATAATAAGATTTTGTAATCTCTGGAACAAGGAAGCACAGAATGAAACCTCCAACAACTCAAAACAGCGTGGCAGCTCACTTTCAGAAGGTACTAATGACTAGGGCTGAGTGCATACAATTTCAGCACATAGAATTTGGCTGGGATTGCCTTTCTCTATCTGATCTAGAATCACAGCATCCTGTATTGGCAGTTGGTATGTGATTTATAGCAGTTGCTTTCTGGCAGGGCTATAGTTAATGAGTCGTTAATCATTTCCATGGGGTATAAAGAATGCTGTTGCATGCATCCATTATGAAAAATGTGTCTTGTTTATAGAGATTCAAAATACCAAATGCTTTATGTCTACAAACTGTATAATCTGTACTTCTAGCTGTTACCCATCATCTGTCTGAATGTCACCGTACTGCATAGTGGTGGGCATGTGAACAAGCTTAGGAGGTAGAGGTAGGAATGGTCCCATGCCAAGGGTTCCAGTATTTTTTGATGTGCACTTCATATCTGTTAATCCCAGTTATAACTGTAGAATAGAGCTATGATTCTAACATTTTCAGAATTAGTTGCTAGTTGTTTGGGCAAACAGTCATCTAGGTTAACTGGAAGACAGTTGTCCAGGTAAAAAATTGGAAGGCATCCAGGTAAATGGCCTGTCCTCTTGTGAGAATTCTGAATGTGGAAATTTCTGGCAATTTTCATTAGTCTGGTGCCTCCGCTAGTCACTATGGGGGTGTGGTGTGCAGCTCCAGTACTGCTATCATTTCATTTTTACTTGTATTAAATCCTTAAACAGCTGCAGGTCTTTGTAAGCTCCCACTCTTTTCTAGCAGGTTTCTTCTAAGGGACCCCGGGGTCTTTTGCATTTCTTTCGCAGTAGATCCAATCAGTTAATTAAAAACAACTCCATCACATAATATTAAAAAATTCCTCTCAGGCATTCCCCAGTTCAGGAATGTTCTGTATAGGGGTACAGTTGTATATGTTGCATAGCATTATATAAAACACTTTCACATGCATTGTCTCTTTTACATCTAAAATATTTATGCTTGTGTCAGGGACTAAGATTCAGTTGGTCTGCAGACTCAGGCCAGAGAGTGCTTTCCCCTACATCAGGCAGCTCTTCAACACTCAGCCTCCAATAAGCAAGGTCAGAACATTGTGTGATCTGCTCTCCACTTACAACCTAAACAGTTCGAAAATTTGATTTTAAAATGCCCTTAGAATGACTGTTATCAAAAAAGATGAATGATAACTGATATTGGCAAAAATGTACAGCAGAGGGAACCCCTGTATACTGTTAGTGGGAATGTAAAGTGGTACAGCCATTTTGGAAAATAGTATGGAGCTTCCTTAAAAAACTAAAGATAGATTTTCCATATTATTCAGCAATCCCACTTCTGGGTATATATCCAAAGGAATTGAAATAAGTATGTCAGAGAAATATCTGTACTCCCATTTCATTTCAACATTATTCACAATAGCCAATCTATCCATCACTGTAGATGAATAGACAAAGCTATTGCTTCCATTGATGGAAGTAACCTGTTCATCAATGTGAATAAATAGATAAAGAAAATGTGGTATATATACACCATATAGTAACACACAGTCTCAAAAAATAAGGAAATTCTGTCCTTTGTGGCAACATAGATGGAATTGGAGGATATTATACTAAGTGAAATAAACATTTGTGGAGTCTAAAAAAGTCTCGCAGAAACAGAGAGAACAGTGATTACCAGAGGCTGTGGGCAACAGGGAGAAGGATGGAGAAAAGGAAGATGTTAATCAAAGGGTACGAGTTTCAGTTAGACTTGAGAAATATGTTTTACTGACCTATTGTCCTGCAGTTAATAATAATCTATTGCATATTTCAAAATTGATAAAATAGATTTTTTATATTCTCATCACAACAGAAGATAAATTGGCGAGGTGACGAATATGTTAATTAGCTTTATAGACTCTTTCTATAATGTGTACATAGATCAAAACATCCCATTATACCCTGTAAATATAGACAATTATTATTTGTCAATTAAAAAATCCTTATCAAAAACATATATAAAATGCACATTTTTATCTTGGGGATCTTCAAGACTTCATTTTTTAGTTAAGGATTGTTTATTCCATTCGTGCACTGTTGATTTCTGTAAATTCTAATGGGAGTTAAGCACATAAATCCTTGGCACTTGTTTGAAAGATTAGGAATTGTGCAGCAACAGTACTTTTGTATATAGCCTACTTGTTCTCCATTCTATAAATGGTTAGTTTTTTTTTGCCATCTGGCATCAAATAGGTGAGATTCTTGCTGGAGTTCCATGATGAGTCTTACTACTACAGAAGAACATACATAACTTGACATTTGGTGAAAAGATGGACTGAGTTTTTGATCCTACTCACAAACTATGTCCAAAATAGTGTTCAGTAAAAAGTCAAGGAAGTTGGATCGATGCATGCCAACATCACCCTTGAAGTTGTGTATGTATACACACATATGTTTGATATTTAACTTGCTCTGTCTATAATTTTGATACTGCATAGCTCCAAGAAGACAAGATCTCAATCTGGGTTGACTAGTTTTGTGTCCCTGTGCCTATAGTAGTGCCTGTCACAAGGTAGGAATTCAGCAATTATTAGTGGATAAATGAATGAATGTTTCCATTAAAAAAAATCATTATAGGGCCAGAGGTAGTGGCTCATTCCTGTAATCCCAGCACAAGGCAGGAGCATAGCTTGAAATCAGGAGTTCAAGACCAGTCTGGGAAACATAGTGAGACTCCATCTCTAATAATTAAAAAAAAAAATAGCCAGTCATAGTGTCATGGAGTTTTAGTCCTAGCTACTCCACAGGCTGAGGTGGGAGGATTTCTTGAACCCAGGAATTCAAGGTTACAGTGAGCTATGATTGTGCCACTGTATTCCAGCCTAGGCTGTAGAGTGACACCCTGTCTCATTAAAAAAAAATTTTTTTGCATCTATTTCTCCTAATAAATCTTCACCCACGTGTGCAGCTTTGAAAATAAATTAAAAAACAATCTCTTCCTTCCCCTGAGGAGCTGTACCATATATGATGATTGAAATCTTTTTTCTCACAGTATGTCCACATACTTCTAAAGGACAATATGTTATAGAAAATCTCAAGTCCACCTAATAACTATGCAGTACCATAGTTAGTTAACATGGTCTCTCAAAATTATTGAGAGAGCAAGTTAAATGCCCAGCATATGTGCATATACACAAGTGTTGGGTGAGGTTAACATCAATCCTGAGCTTTTTTGACTGTTTACCTAAACTTCACTTTGAACACAGTCTGTAATAAGATAAAAAATGCATGGTAGACAAACCTACTGATAAACTAGTGTGAAAAGGTGTGAAAGCTGAACTTACATTTACTTTGGCACAACTTGAACTTTGTAATTACCATCAAGCATTGCCTAGATTTGCTGACTTTTGGAGCTGAACGATTATTCATATGCATGTAGTTGTCATGATTTGTAAATTAATTTTAAAAACATTATTTCATTGGATTATAACCTCATCCTTTAAAGTATCATTCTCCCTTCAATATAATAAAAACCAGGTTGAGAGATATAAATAATTAATAGTTATATGATACTATTAATATGACAGGTTTTGTTCTTCACATTTATTATTTCATTTTCACAAACCTTATAAGGTAAGTTTTATGATTCCATTTTACTGATGAGAAAATTCATTTTATGTGAGGCACACAGAGATGTAATAACTTGCTAAGGTCAATGGAAAAGTTAGCGTTTGTGCTAAGTGACCTACCTAAAGAAATGATAAAACCAGAAACTTGATTTAGGTTTTTCTGACACTAAATATTATGTACTTTCAGTATGCCACAGTGCCTCTAGGGTGTAGATCAGTGCTGTCCACAGATATTTAATGTGAGCCATGAATGTGATTTTAAATTTTCTAGCAGCCAAAATAAAAAAGTAAAATGAAACAGTTAAAACTAATTTTAATAATATATTTTATTTTAAGTACTATATCCAAATATGCCAAGATATAATTAATACAAAATTATTAAAAAGATATTTTATATATTCTTTTCTCACTAAGCCTTCAAAAGTCAGTGTGTATTATACAACACTTACATGACATCTTAATTCAGATTAGATACATTTCCAATGTTCCAACCAGCTTTAAGTCATCAGGCATAAAGTCTCTGTGTATAGATAAGGATAATAAGGCCTAGAAAGGTGAATTCCTATAGTCCCAGAGTTAATCAGGTGCAGAAAAGTCAGGTTGGTGACCAGAGCTGAAGAGAAAAATCACTTTCCAAGACTTGAGCCCTGGTGAAGTCTCAGCTGCCTTACTATGTGAGTGAGATAACGCTTTGAGGCACTCTGCCTGCATGGTTTCTGTCAGCAGCTCGTCACATATAAACCTAATGAGAACCCGTTGAACTATATTCCATCTCTCAAACCATGAAGGCCAGACCAGCTGTTTGGACATGTTAAATGCTATTTATTTATTTACTTTTGCAACGTTGCATGAAACAGAGAAAAAGCCAAAAATGTTCAAATGTCCATGGAACATAGTAACCTGAAAACTCCCACTCCTCATATATTCCCTCTGTTTAAGTACAGATTGGCCATGGAAAGCATTTTATCAGAATGTGATTCAATTTGGCAAGTAGGTTGAGATCTTATGGGCTTCAGAAAGTGTGTTGTCTTGGAAATGTTCCCCAACTTCATTACAAATATTCTGGGCTTTCATACGTTTATTACACTGTCTTTACCGTTGACTGCTGGAAACCCAGGATGGTTTCTGTAGTTTACCCTAAATTCCTTCAAACTTTTCAAGTTTCCAGAGCCGTAACTAATCTAAAAATGCACGTACTAAGTAAAAGTCTAAACTAGACATTTCTTTACTACTCTTGTTATAATTATATTGCTGGAGTCCAAAGGATTCAAAATTTAGAGCTAAGGAGGACCTTAAAAAGTCAACTAACAGTGGTTTTGCACTTTTTTCTTAGGGTAGTGGTACATATTTTCAGATGTGATCATACTCGGAACTCACATATAAAACAGATAATGAAGGAGCTGCTGTGAATGACACAGAGTTGGAGCTGGGGACTGGAGCCACAACCTGATGGTCTCTTACTCTTTGATTTTGGAAGCTACCAAGGCAGCTCTGTGGAACTTGGGTATCTGATTAACATAGATTAAAACCACTGATTTAGATTTAATCCACTCCCCTCCCCTCAGTTTTTTCTCTTTGCCAGGCTGATGATAGCCAGAGACTTTTACAATTCTAAAGTATTTGAGTTTATGAAAATTGTCCAAGTATGAGTACTATGTGATAGAAGAGTCAATGGAAAAAAACACAATGAGAAAAAATCAAAGTAGGTCAGAATTATTGCTGGGGATGGAGGTAGAACAAGTTCAAGCTTGCCTTGCTAGGTGATTGATGGACACATACACACACACACACACACACACAATCAGACAAGGGATTCAGTTTGACAGGAAGACGAGTTTAATTTTAGCAAATGAATATTAAGTGACAGCCATGCATTCACGTGGCATCATTTATTACCACTCATTTGTCTTAAAACTTGAACATGGAGAGTCAGGGCCAGCCAAATGGAAATTATCTGCTCATAGGAGAAGCCCTGGGGCCTTACTCTGAGAGAGGTAGCTTGGAGACCAGAAAAATTCTCTAAGAAAGACAGTATGGGGAGAAGAGAAGGCAAACATCCAAGACTCAAAAAATGAATGAATGTTAATACATCAGAAGAGCAAGATAAACCAGTTAAGAAGATGGCACAGGAGCAGCAGAGAGGTAGGAGGAAGACAATCCTCATCCCCTCCCTGTTGGCTCCCTTGACAAAATGACCATTTTCTTTCCCAAAGCCATTGCAAAAGCCTCCCAGTTGGTTTCTCTCTGGTACCCTTGCCAACGTGGAGTTTATTCCCCAAAGAGCAAAAATGATTTGCTTAAAACATTAAATTAAAGCATTTTTCTTGTCTGCCAGAAACTCTCAATCCCTTCTGTGACCTACATGATCTGGTAACACTCTGACCTCATTTACACTTGGTATCTTCCTCACTCTGCTGTTCTTTGAACACACTGGATATGCTTTCATCTCAGGACCTGCTGTTCTCTCTGTGTGTGGAAACTTCCTTCAGCCAGCCACATGGCTCAGTCCTTCACTTCCTTCAGATCTCTCCTCATATATCACCTTCTCAGAGAAACCCTCCCTGACTACCCTCTATGAAACAGCATCCCTCCATACCCATTCCTTTCTATTTTTCTTATTGTGCTTTATTTTTCTTAGTATTTCTGTCACCAACTAGTGTGTGTGTGTGTGTGTGTGTGTGTGTGTGTGTGTATAAAATGTTTTTAGTTGGGTATGATGGTGCATGCCTGTGGTCCCAGCTACTCAGGAGGCTGAGGTGGGAGGATATCTTAAGGACGTGGAGGTTGCAGTGAACCAAGATTACACCACTGCACTCCAACCTGGGTTATAGAGCAAGAGCTTATAAAAAAAAAAGAGGAAGGAAGGAAAGAAAGAAAAGGAGGGAAGGGAAAGAAAGAAAGGAAGAAGGGAAGGAAGGAAGGAAGGAAAGAAGGAAGGAATAAAGGGAGGGAGGGAAGGTAGATAAGGAAAGGAAGGGAGGAGAAGAAAGGAAAGGAAGGAAGAAAAGAAAGGAAAGGAAGAAAGGAAGGGAAGGAAGGAAAGGAAAGAAGGAAGGAAGGGAAGGAAGGAAAGGAAGGAAGGAAAGGAAGGAAGGAAAGGAAGGGAAGGAAGGAAGAGAAGGAAGGAAGGAAGGAAGGAAGGAAGGAAGGAAGGAAGGAAGGAAGGGGGTTATGCACTCTCAATGCCTAGAATAATGTCTGGCATTGAATAGGTGCTCAGTAAATACTCACTATATAAACAAATGGGTAAGATAATACAATACTACAAAAAAAAGTTGCAGATAGTTCTAAGAAGATACTCAACAGAGTCAAGTCCATGAGGAGGCCACAAAAGAAATGAATTAGGGAAAGCCCCTTTCAATGGTCCTATCACCTGTACTCCTTGTGACAGAGAAAGTCAGGCAGTGCTTCATCTTTATTCAATTAACCATTTGCTTCTCAGTACTTCCATAAGTGTGTTTATATATATAAACTTTTATGGCACACAATGTATCATACCTTGTAGTATTTGTAAAGGTCTTTCTCTTCCCTCTATGTTATAAGAATCTTGAAGATATGTGCCATGGTTTTTCTATCTTTGTATCCCCAGCAGCTGATGTATTAACACAGCTAAATAAATGAATAACAAGATGAATGAATTAAAAGGAAGGAGAAGAAGGAACAAGTAGTAAATGTATAAAGAGTTGGTGTAGACTGGTTGAAGGAAAGAAAATTGGAAAATGGCTTAATTGGATGGTAGGATCAGGCAAAGATTTCTTTCCCTCTTTCTAGGCTTATGCGTATGGGAAGGAGAAAAATCCACAACCTCTGGAGACAGCCTTGTTTCAAACTTTATCTCTGCCACTTACTTGCTAGCTGTGTGATCTCGGGGAGACCATATCATTTTTGCGGCTGAATTTCCCATGGATAATGTTGAGCTAAAGTTGTGTAACTGAGTAGCCCTATTTTTCTAAGAGAAAACAAAATAAGTTTTTTTTTTTTTTTTCACATTACTCTGTTTTTTATTTATTTAGTTGTTTTTTTCTTAACCGGATTAGTTCTGTCTGTAGAAATTTATTTTTCCTCTTAATTGTTCCTTTTGCCTCTTCCATTCTAAATCATGCAAACAATTGTACTTGCTTTTGTAATATTTCAAAGTTTACTGACCAATTTTTTTCTCTGGTCTCTCTGTTTCTCAACCATTTTTGTTGATTTTTGTGTTTGATTTCATTTTAAAATGTAAGAAACAGTTGAACGGAGTACAGGAGCAACAAGATCCCTCCCCACCACTTACTCATACAAGCCATTCTTTTCTACAAGACCATACCAGTCCTGGACAACAGCTCCGATTACAGTGCCCGGGCCAACCAAGTCAGGCTTCACTTCCCTATCAAGTTCTTCCTCGAATACGCCATCAGCTTCTCCGTTAAAATCAATATGGTCTGTTTCGACTCCTTCTCCAATCAAATCCACATTAGGCGCGTCAACTACGTCTTCAGTTAAATCCGTTAGTGACGTGGCATCTCCAATTAGATCCTTTCGGACAATTTCTTCGCCGATAAAAACTGTGGTGTCACAATCTCCATACAATATCCAAGTTTCCTCTGGTACCCTGGCTAGAGCTCCCGCAGTCACGGAAGCTACGCCCTTAAAAGGGCTGGCATCCAGTTCTACGTTTTCCTCTCGAACCTCTCCAGTGACTACAACAGGGTCTCTCTTGGAGAGGTCATCAATTACTATGACACCCCCTGCCTCCCCCAAATCAAACAGTAATATATATTCCTCAAGTTTGCCATTTAAGTCAATTATCACATCAGCAGCACCGCTAATATCTTCACCTTTAAAGTCAGTGGTGTCTCCAGTTAAATCAGCAGTTGATGCCATTTCCTCAGCCAAAGTTACAATGGCATCTTCCCTCTCATCACCTGTGAAGCAGATGCCTGGACATGCAGAGGTAGCATTAGTCAATGGATCTATTTCCCCCCTAAAATATCTATCATCTTCAACTTTAATTAACGGATGCAAAGCCACTGCCACGTTACAGGAAAAAATTTCTACAGCTACAAACTCTGTGAGCTCTGTGGTCAATGCAGCCACTGACACAGTTGAGAAAGTATTTTCTACCACCACTGCAATGCCATTTTCCCCACTCAGGTCTTACGTTTCTGCAGCACCATCAGCTTTTCAGTCTCTAAGAACTCCTTCCGCAAGTGCACTCTATACATCCCTTGGGTCGTCAATAGCTGCAACTACCTCACCCGTAACTTCATCAATTATAACAGTGCCAGTATACTCTGTAGTCAATGTTTTGCCAGAACCAGCATTAAAGAAACTTCCAGACTCGAATTCATTTACAAAATCAGCAGCAGCCTTGCTGTCACCCATTAAAACATTGACTACGGAGACACGTCCTCAGCCTCATTTCAGTCGAACTTCATCTCCAGTTAAGTCGTCTTTGTTCCTTGCGCCCTCTGCCCTTAAGTTGTCTACACCATCTTCTTTATCTTCCAGTCAGGAGATACTAAAAGACGTGGCTTAAAGCTTGTGGACCGCCTCTCTGAAGAAGACAAAAAGATGCAGTCCGAGCTGTCCGATGAGGAAGAAAGTACCTCAAGAAACACGTCGTTGTCCGAGACTTCCCGGGGTGGCCAGCCTTCAGTTACAACGAAGTCTGCTATAACAACTCGTGTTTACAACAGAGCTAAGTTGGTATTTGCCTTGGACTGATGGAAAGATTAGACTTTCATTTTGTAGACCAACAATTCAGAAACTGTGCTTTGTTGCCTTTTTCCTGTCTCTCCTCTTCGTTGAACTTTTATGAAACTTCCTTTCCTCACCATGACCAGACCATTGTTGACTCTTCTCTCTTATGCATAGTAAGATTCCACAGAATCCTTTTTGCAGTCTGCCACTTGTTTTCATTACTTCATCATTAGAGAAGTCTTTCTTAGTGTTAGAATAATTGAGTGCAAAGAACTAGAAAGATATTTTCAGTGCACAGACTTTTGAATATGATCCAAATAACTTGAGGCTTCTTGGTTAGTGCTCTGGGATAGAAGTATGAGGAGGAGGGGCAAGTTCCAGGCTTTGACCCCTGTCCACTCCCAGCTGTGTGCTTAATTAAACTTTGATTTCCAGAATGGCCTCTCTGACTTAAATGAAAACCAAGAGTCATGATGTAGTCCTACAGCTCTTCTCCAAGGCACAGATTTTGATTTTTTATTTTAGCAAAACTTCAAATATGATCAGGTGAGGGAAAAAAGTTCCAAAATGCCATAGAACCTTCTTAGATTTTCCTGGTCACAGCTTAAAGAGATACACATGAGGATTCTTCATTGGACTCACTTGGGATAATTTAACCTTAGATTCTCATTTAATTATACAGGAATGTGAGACTGCATATTGACTTGGTTTGTTTTTTTGGTGGGACTTCTGGGTTTTTTGTTGTTGTTGTTTGTTTGGTTTTTGGTTTTTAGCATTAACAT
>PVKV010009848.1:0-20969 GCA_004027835.1 Alouatta palliata
TTTTCTGAAGGCTCTAAAAGCACAGAGTAACTCCCATCTTCCAGGAGAACCTCACACCTCAGATGGCTTCAAGGGGCAGTAAGCCACAGAGGCACAGCCAGAAGCAACGGGGAATCTCCGAAATGCAGAGGAAGTAGAGACAGACACAGGCCGGGTCAGGACCCTAGAGAGCAAGAGGAGACTGACAGAGGCAGCCCACGTTCGGAATCTGCCCCCAAGATAAGAGCAGGGAGAGAGATGACTTTCTTCACGCGCTCAGGAGTGTGTTCTAAAATTCACCTCTTTTTCTCCCAGGAAAACACAAAAAGCCTTCTCTGTCCACCCAGATGGACCCCATGATGGGGTCGGGAGAGAACGTGACGTTATTCTGCATGTCCGAAATCTCATTTGACCGGTACCATCTGTGGAGAGAGGGGGCTCCTCATGGCCAGTGGCTCAGTGGAGGGCCGAGACACAGGGGAGCGTTCCAGGCCAACTTTTCCGTGGGCCTCGCAACGCCAGCCCATGGCGGGACCTATAGATGCTACGGTTCTTTCAATGCCTCCCCCTATGAGTGGTCGGCCCCCAGTGACCCGCTGCACCTTTCCTTCACAGGTGAGGAGCCCACGCCTGCTGCATGCTCTGGTGCCCACTAAGTCCTAGAGCTGCACCAGAGGGGCATCCCAGTGGGCACACAGGGGCATTAGGTATTTTGGACAAAATGAAGCAGTGAAAAATACAGACAGGAATGAAGAGGCTGAGCGGGATAGGGCTTTCAGGGCATAGGGCAGCTCCACACCCTCTGCCACCTCCTGAATGAAGAAAGAGTTCAGGGCAAACACAGGCGGAGGTGAGGCCAGATGGAGTTTGTGATCAGAGGTTGCCTGGGCCCCTCGCCCTTTTCCATTTTCTCTGAAGCCCCTCCTGAACTGTCACCACAGAGAGATTTCCCTGTCGGGAATGTGGATATTTATCATCCCAATGGGAGAAATGTCTGCTGCCATCACCATACATCTCCTAGTCACCTTCCCATCTCAGGGAAGGACTCGCCCCCCAAAAGATTCCAAGGAAGGGACCCCAGGACCCCCATTAGTCTTTAGGTGGATGACAGGGTAGAAGGTAGACAGGGATGAACCCTCCAAAGAAGATGGTTCTACTGCTTGGGAGGCTGAGGCAGGAGAATCGCTTGAACCCAGGAGATGGAGATTGCAGTGAAATGAGATTGCACCACTGCACTCCAGCCTTGGCGACAGAGTGAGACTCCATCTCAAAAAAATAATAATAATAAAGAAAAGGGTCCTACTTTAATGGGGCAATCGGTGACTCTTGCTCACTTCTCTGCCTTTTTTCCCCCTAGGAGACCCTAAGTGTACTCATCTGTGGGTCATGGAATCCACCTCTCTTTCTGGTAAGCAAATAACTCTTATCCTCATGTCTGAGTCCCTGGGGAGACGGAAGGCTCCTGTGTGAGTGAAGGCTGTGCCACCTCCCAGCTTTGTGACTTTGGGCTAGGCAGCCCCTCCCAGGTCCCCAGATTCCTCACCTGCATCTGAAACTGTGGTCCGTGTGGGGATCTGTAAGGCCTTTCAGCCTCTGCTGCTTTGGGACTGAGGCCTCCTCCACAGGGAGGGAGAGGTCAGAATGACCTGAACTCTGCTGAGAAGCAATGCTTATCATTCCTCTAAGGACGTCTGTGAACATGAAAATGCTAGGAGATGAGAATTTAGGGGAGCATATGAAATACTTATTGTCTATCTTGTTGTTTTTTGGTTTTTGTTTTTGAGACAGAGTCTTGCTCTGTTACCCAGGCTGGAGTGCAGTAGTGCAATCTCTGCTCACTGCAACCTCCGTCTCTGGGGTTCAAGTGATTCTCCTGCCTGAACCTCTAGAGTAGCTGGGATTACAGGTGCCCACCACCACACCGGGCTAATTTTTGTATTTTTCGTGGAGACAGGGTTTCACTGTGTTGGCCAGGCTGGTCTCAAACTCCTGACCTCAGGTGATCCACCCATCTTGGCCTCCTAAAGTGCTGGGATTACAGGCACGAGCCACCGCGCCTGGCTGAAGACAAAGGTTTTAGTCAGAAATGTGTCATGATCCACATTCTATTTTAGAGATAGCAGCTGGTCGATGTAAAGAGCGTTTATTGCAGGGAAACAGGAGTGGAAGCCAGGAGCCTGGTGGGGTGTGACATCCTGCTGGAGGACACTTACGGCAGCTTAGACGGGCCGGGGCTGGATAAGGAGTTGAGTGGGTGGATTCAGGACAGGCTCAGAGCTGGACTCACTAAGAGGGAGAGTTTAGAACCTCGTTCCAGTATTCCTCAGTGCATGACCCCGGACACACTCATTTCTCTCTGAGCCTCTGTTTCCGCCGATGGAAACTCATACTTGGGCAATCACAGAAGGGGCAGCTCAGCAGGGAGCCTTATGAGGGAACGCGACATAGTCCTTGAAAGACTATAACCAGACACTTGGGCTCAATGGATGGTTCTGCTAGTTATGGTCACTCATCTTGGGAACCGTCTGTTTTCTTTCTTTTCTTTTTCCCTTATTTATTTATTTAGAGACAGAGCCTCTTCTGTGCAGTGGGATGAAATTGGCTCACTGCAGTGTCCACCTCCTGGGTTCAATTGATTCTCCTGCCTCAGCTTCCCAAGTAGCTGGAACTACAGGCGCCCACCACCACACCCGGCTAATTTTTGTATTTTTAGTAGAGACGGGTTTCACTATGTTGGTCAGGCTGGTCTCGAACTCCTGAACTCCGGTGATCCGCCCACCTCGGCCTCCCAAAGTGCTGGGATTATAGGCACATACCACCATGCCCAGCTAATTTTTGTATTTTTAGTAGAGACAGGGTTTTGCCACGTTGGCCAGGCTGGTCTCAAACTCCTGACCTCAGGTGATCCATCCGCCTCAGCCTTCCAAAGTGCTGGGATTACAGGTGTGAGCCACCACACCCGGCCTTCATGTCTCTTTTGCGGTCTCTTTGATTTGGACATGAGTCTTCACTTCTCTTGGAATCTTTTGTACGTGATGGAAAATGGAGAAAGTAACTGTTCAGGTGTAGGGATCTTGGAAGAATTTCAGATAAAGCGTGTCATGCATTCACTATGTGTTGGCACAAAATAGGCAAGCAATGAATGAGAGGGTTTATCATTTGCTTCTTGACAGACACACAACTTCCTCAAGGACAGTCCAGCAACCTGGATGTCCTCATTGGGCTATCAGCAGCTGTCGTCTTCATTGGCGTTTGCCTCTCTGCTTTTATTGGTTACTGGTGCTCCATAAAATATCGTAAGTCTCAGGGAAGAGAGGACAGCATCATGTGAGCCTAATGGGAATGTGACCGAGGCACAGAGGGGGCTGTTCACATCCTGTGGGTTGATCTGTTTCCACTGAGGTTCTTGATGTAGGAACCCTGCCCCTTTCCTTGACTAACCAATCACCCTTCCCCCACCCCTGCCTCCACCTCATCTCTGGGGAGGCCACTGACCTGCAGGAGAGGGTCCGTGAGAGAGGCAGAAGGATGGGAGCCGTCGATTGGAGGGGTCCTGGAGCAGTCAGGATTGCCCTGGTGTTGCTGATGGGTGGTTCTGAATTTAGTGGGGGAGGCTGGATCACACTGCAACCTCAGGCACAGCCTCACCTTGTTCTGGTCTTGATATCGCCACCTCTGACGTGAAGATCTGGAAGACTTTCTTTTTCACCCCACAGACGCCCCCATGGCAAACACAGAGCCCGTGGAAGGCCAACAGATGGATGAAGAGGTGAGTTCTCCCAGCCCAAACCATCGCCACGGCTCCATCTTCTCAGACTTCCAGTGGCCCTGCCTTCCATTACTAAATATGCCCCTCTTTTCACCTTCACCCCCCAGGACCCTGCAGCACAAGCAGCACAGGAGATGGTGTATGCCCAGTTAAACCAGCACACCTTCTCTCGGAGAGGAGTCACTCCCACCCTCCTGTGTCCCGAGTACCTCTCGGAGGAGCCCAGTATCTACATCGCCGTCCACCAAGCCTACGCGGAGGCCAGAGCTGCCCCCAGTCTTTGAGCACAAGGGGCATTCATGCCCAAGGACCTGGATCTATTCCTAGGAGGATTTTTTTCCATGGACATTCCTCCTCCTTCTGGTACTATCTTGACACCTCCAAGCTGGCAACAGCAGAGTCTGAATGCCTGTGGGATTATCTTCAAATTCCAGCACTGCTTAGCAGACCACTAGCCATTCTATGATTCTGTTTCGAGCATCCAGCCATTTAAGGTGATTTGACTGTACCCACCCACCCATTCTGGACATCTCACTAATGTCACCTGACTTATTCTGAAACTCTACAGACATGCTTCTAGAAAGCGGATGCATGTGCTCAGCCAGTTTAGTCTCTAAATTACTCAGTAAGTTTATTAAAAAAATTTTTTTGGAAATTTTTACTGCTTTTATTGCAATATGATTTTTTTGATTATGTTATCAAATGCTTTTTTTAAATTGTACTGCAAGTTCTGGGGTACATGTGCATATCTTGCAGGATTGCTGCATAGGTACACACATGCCAAGGTGGTTTGCTCCCTCCATTCCCCCACCACCTACATCAGGCATTAGTTCCGGGGTGCGCGTGCAGGATGTGCAGGTCTGTTACATAGGCAAACGTGTGCCATGGTGGTCTGCTGCATCTATCAACCCATCACCTAGGTATTAAGCCCAGCATGCATTGGTTCTTTTCTCTAATGCTCTCTGCACCCCCTGCCCTCCTCTCACAGGCCCCAGTGAGTGTCGTTCCCCTCCCTGTGTCCATACGGTCTCACTGGTCAGCTCCCACTTCTAAGGGAAAACATGCAGTGTCTGTTTCTTTGTTCACTGGTTTCCATGTCTCTGCAAATGACATGATTTCATTCCTTTTCATGACTACGTAGTGCTCAGTGGAATGCATATACCACATTTTCTTTATCCAGTCTATCATCGATGGGCATTTGGGTTGATTCCATGTCTTTGCTATTACTCAATAAAATTTTGCAGATTTGAAGTGTATTCTGTATGTGAGTCATCTAATATGGTAGCCACTTGTCAAATATGGCTTTTTAACTTAGAATAGATCAAATTACGTGAAGTTTAAAATTCAATTCCTCAGCCACAGGGCCACGATTTGAGTTCTCAGAGCCACGTGTGGCTGCTGGCTGTCAGAGGGAAGAGCATGAATACAGAATGTTTTCTTTGTCAGAGGAAGTTCTAGCTGTTGCAGATGAAAGGTGCAGATTTGAAGATGCAGAGTGTATTTTCTCATGGAGTGCAGCCTCCTGGAAGAGGCCCTGGTGTAACAAAATGATAGTATTTAACATCTGTCGTGAGATGTCTTTATCTAATGAAATGTGGGGAACAAGCACAATTCTCTCCTGGAGTGTCTTGTCATCTCTTATCTTCGTGCAAATTTCTGCCATAGAGATTTTCTCCCAAGCTCTGAGAAAGTCACCTCCTATTTGCCCCTTTTCTCGTCCCCTGGTTTCACATGGAGAGAAAGCACGCATCCTTTCTCGGCACAGGATATTGTCTGGAAGCTGCTTTCTGATGACCTCTGTATCTGAGCCTTTATTCTGTTCCTTTCTACCTGAATTGGCACCTTCCATGAGCTGTAGTTAGCAAATCGGTGCATGCTGCTCCTTCCCCTGGGAATTCTCTCCATTTCTTTCTTTTTTTTTTTTTAATTTCTTTTTTTTTTTTAATATATATACTTTTTATTGCATTTTCGGTTTGGGGGTACATGTGAAGAACATGCAAACATGCAAGATTGTTACATAGGTACACACATGGCAGTGTGATTTGCTGCCTTCCTCCCCTCTCTCCATTTCTTGAGCGTCTCAATGCAGACATCCACCTTCATACACACGTCTTCATCTCATAGGCTAAGCAAAGAGGCCGATCAACCCACAGTGTGTGCCCAGTAGGGTGAATTTTTATTGCCCGATCCCCACTGGTCTTTTATGCGTGGACTGTGAGCTTTTGGAGGCAGGACTGAGTTTGATTAACCTCTGGGACTCAAGCGATTTTCCCAGGATCCTGCCCATAGGAGGTATCGGCAACTCCGTCTGGTGAGTGATGAGGACACCCAACCCTTCCAGAGATCAGAGCACGAGCAAACACCAGAGATTCTCTAATGTTACCCAGAAACCGTTTCTCTGTCTCCCCGGGTCAAAGAAGGGATCATTCTTCCTCTGCTGTCTGGGATATGTGGACTAAGAGACAAATTCTGGTTAGAGGGTGTGAGAGGTAATGGCAGGCACACTCCCAGCCTGGCTATTCGCTGCACGTATTGACCCATCCTGTAAGTTCCCTCCCCTGACTTCCCACCCCCACAACGGGCCCTGCTGTGTGATGTCTCTGTGTTTATGAGTTCTCATTGTTCAACTCCCACTTATGAGTGAGAACATGCGGTGTTTGCTTTTCTGTTCCTGTGTTACTTTGCTCAGAATGATGGTTTCCAGCTTCAGTTTTAACATTTTTTAAGGCTTGGTCACCTGCAAGACCCATGAGTAGATACGGGGTTTCACCCTGTTGGCCAGGCTGGTCTCGAACTCCTGGCCTCAGGTGATACACCTGCCTGGCATCCCAGGCTGATCTCAACTGTGGGGCAACTGGGGTTGTTGAACCAGGTGAACTGCAGACGCTTCCTGCAGACCCTGCACACCTGACATCTTCATACTTGTGTGTCCATTCAGGGACGATGTGGCTGGTGCTGGTCCTCCAGTCAAGGGCACTGACAAGCTTGGGGCAGCAGCACCAATCAGCTTCTCTCCCGTCACGTTAGAAGCCACACGTGGAGATCTGAGTGCACCGGGGCCTCACTTGTTTCCCAGGACAGCCTCGGCGCCCTTCCTGAGCAGCCCCTCGGACATCCATCTGGCAGGCGAGCCTCTTGTTCTGTCTCTGGGTCGTGGACCTGGGATAGGGCACAGGCTGCATTTGAATCACTTCACAGGACAGACGAGTCTCCCGTTCCGTTTCCGGCCACCATGCTGCTCTGTGATTGAGGGATTCTCTGCCGGGTCTCTTCTGTTGGGTCCAGTCTGGAGCATAAGGGATTCAGAGGACGACAGAGGTGACCACAGGCCTGGTGCACCGAAGCACTTCCCTGCCAGGGGGACGTGCAGAGCGTTTCCCATGCTGAGGAGCAGCCACTCCAGACCACTGGGTCACAGGCCTGTGATGCAGTCGAGCGTCTATTTCCAACATTCATCAACTCAGTAAAGACGAGTCAGGACAGTTGCCTTTATTTTATATTGAACGTTTTGTGGTTTACTGGCTTGCATTTTTTTTTTAAAAAAAGAAAATGAGTTGATATTTTTAACTTTTAAAAATATCACGATGATTTTTCCATTTTTTCTTCTCCCACTCTCTGACGTAGAATATTTGCACATCCAAACCATAATTTCCTGTGCAAGAATGACAAAGTTCCTAATTTGAGTCTGCTTAGATGCCTGAGCTTAGCCTTGTGCCCACCGCGCTCTGTGAGATCATCCCAGGCTACGTGAGGTGCCTCTTCACAACCGTGAGCAATTCGAGCCTCAGGGAGTGTGCACACATCCAGGAGTTTAGTGATTTTCAATCATCAGAGGCAGATTTGGGAGCATTTTGTAATGACAGTATGTTCTCAAATACCTGGCCTACAACGAGTTATATTTTTAGAAATTACAGTGCCCATTACACACGCTCATCTGTTCCTTTTCTGCACTCACAGGAAACCCACAGAGAACCCTCCACAAACACCTCTGTATCTGCGTTAAAGTGTAAAACCACATAAAAGTCGAGCTTGCTGTTTACTAATTGTGCATAGGGTTGAACTTGTGTGTCTGTGTGTGTTTGTGTGTGTGTGTTTTGTAGATACAGTCAGGTTCAATGGCATTATGCTACAAACATGCCACTTTAATTAATAACCATCCTCTTGGGGGTTCTCTGGGTCATTTGAACATGGAGACCCACTTTTTCATCTCTCCTAAGAATTACCTTTTAATAGGTTTTTAACATCATCAACAAAAATATTTTTAACAAATGGCCTCAAAAGCATCTTAGAATCTGAAGACCTAAAAGAGATATAATACATTCTTTCAGAGCTGTTGGAGAGATCCTTGCCAAACCTACTTTATACCATGAAGGGTCTCAAAAATAGCTCATTTTCCCATTAGCCGTGAGAGACAATGGGATGGGAAGTCCGGAGGAGACTCTGAGGTGTGTGTGGAGTCACCGTCTCCAGTTTCAGTCCTTGTTCCCTCCAGGCATGTCTAGGAAGCCCCCCCTCCCAACTCCACAGGGCCGTGTCATGGGCTGTGGAGAGAACCTGACCCTCCAGTGTGCCCCTGATGTTGGCTACAGCAGGTTCACTGTGTACTAGGAGCAGATGTGACTTCCTCCAGCACCCTGGCCTGCAGCCTCAGGCTCAGTTCTCCCAGGCCACCTTCCCCCTGAGCCCTGTGAGCATCTCCCACGGGGGCCAGTACAGATGCTGGGTTCGAGTGGTCGGGCACAGTGACCCCCTGGACATCCTGACCGCAGGTTGGAGCCCAGCGGGTTCAGTCAAGTTTCCAAGTTCTGTGCAGAGCTGTGTGTGCATTTGCGGGGGTGTTTCTGTGTGTGCTTTTTCATGTGCGTTTGTATGTGTTTGGGTGTATATATGTATGCATGTTTGTATTTTTGTGTCTGTGTATATTTGCTTTTGTTTGCACGTGTTTGAATTTGTGTGTGTATTTTTCTCTCTCTAGTTTTTTTTTGCACACATGTGTGTGGAGAGGTGTGTGTGTGTAGGTGTGAGTGTGTGCTTGTTTCTCTCTGTGTGGGTTTATTTGCATCCATGTGAGTGTGAGAGTATGTGTATGTGTGTGAGTGAATGTGTGTTGTGTGCATATGAGTGAGACTGTGTCAGTGTGTGAGATTGTGTGAGTGTGTGAGTTTGGGTGTGTGTTTCTCTGTGGGTTTATTTGCATGCATGTGAGTGTGTGTACGTGAGTGTATAAGATTGTATGAGTGTGTATGTGTATATGAGATTTGTGTATGAGTGTGTATGTGTGTGACAGTGTGTATGACTGTGTGTTTTGTGTGTATGTGATTGTGTATGACTGCATGTTGTGTGTGTACATGTGTGTGTGTGTATAGATGGCATAGCACAGATGGTCAGGAGAGGTGCCTGGTTCTTCCACCATGTCACTGTGTTGATGGGGAAATGCTGGGTCGAGGGCTTTCTGACAGCCAGGAGCAGCATCTGAGATTCTGTAAAACCCTGCCCACCCCCTCTCTGCCCAGGGCCAGGCAGCCTGAGCTGTGGCAGTGCCAAGACTCTTGGATACACCTCCACACTGCCTGGAAAAATGATGTCTACTGGTGGGAAGAGACCAGGAAGGCCAATTCCACCTCATCCTGGGTCCTAGTGACGTAGCGCCCCACAGCTGTAGTCCTTTAAAGGACTGGTTCTGTGGAGGATGGGACGGCCCTACATAAGACCACGGACCCTCTGCTCTCCCCTCACTGCAGACCCGGCCCCTGTCCCTCAGAGGCAGAACGTGGGTGTGCAGGTGTCTCTCAGTAGAGCCTGAGCTGGGGATGTGGACACAGCGGAATCGGGAGCATCATCACACTGACAACCGGAATGGGTGACCGAGACAAAAGTCTCAGTCCACGGAGGCTAACAATCATTAAGCCAGCTTTAAGGCACAGCCAGGAAAAACGCAAGCCACAGACACGTTTGTGTCTGCTTTTGCTGAAGAAGTTTTCCGAAGATTCACTCTTTACTCATTTCCTTAAAGAGACAGGCATGGAGGCCGAGGGGCAGGCAGATGGTGGGATGAATGGTTCCAGATAGTTCCCAGTAAATCTACCTTTTACCAAAGATAAGGTGCATGTTTGGAGAGAAAAGGGGCGCAAAGGAAGAATCAGTTATGCAGACGTCTCTGGGTAGATGGAGGAGCGATTGATCTCATCTGAGGAATCCCTGATCTCGTCTTGGCTTCGTTCTGCACCTGGGAAGGTAAGCTTGTAATTGATATTATCAGTGTGGAATAAAACACACCTGAGTTTTAGGAGCTAGCCTTTAGATTTTACACCTGGAAGCCAGCAAGGAAATTCCTTATGATTGACGTGTGGGGGCCTCTGTGGATGTCTGGGGTCTCTTCCTTCCCGTGGGAGCTCATGCCGAATGCCAGCAACTGTCTTCCAATTGGAAGAGGGTGCTGCTGAGTCAGCCTCCAGGCTGACTTCCCCTTTTACTTTAGGAATTTGGGAGTCCTGAGATTTTGTTCTATTTTTCATAGAAATGAAAATGTTTGGCAGGGTGTGGTGGCTCATGCCTGTAATCCCAGCACTTTGGGGGGCCAAGGCAGGTGGATCACCTGAGGCCAGGAGTTCAAGACCAGCCTGGCCCACATAGTGAAACCTCATCTCTACTAAAATACAGAAATTAGCTGGGCATGGTGGCACATGCCTGTAATCCCAGCTACTCAGGAGGCTGAGGCAGGAGAATTGCTTGAACCTGGGAGGTGGAGGTTGGGGTGAGCTGAGATTGTGAAACTGCACTGCAGCCTGGGTAACAGAGTGAGACTGTCTCAAAACAAAACAAAACCAAAAAACCAAAACGTTATAAGCACCCATTATCCTCAATCTTCTAAGTGCATCTGCACAACACACCTTAGAGGTGGGGAGCAACTCAGCTTTTAAAGTTGAGATCATCGAGCCTCCACCCACCGAGGTTGGACTCCCAGACTCAGCATTTTGTGAAGACTGTGGTTACGATTCCAGGGCAGCCACGCACCTGGCTGCAAAGCCTGCACGGCTGCAGCTGCAACGTTCGCCTGCCCTGGCCATGTTTATAGACAGCACTCCAGGTGAAGAGCGCCTACAGCCAGGGCAGCACCCCCTGTGGGGGCAGGGGCACTGTCGCTCCATCAGAGTTCACCAGCAGCAACACCACAGTGCACTCTCATTGCTGAAGTCCGCCTGTGTTCGTGGGCAGACGCTGCTCAGCTTGTGTGAGTCCTGGGATTCCTGAGACGGATGTGTTGGAGCATTTAGCCTAGCTTCTCAGTTGTTACTGGGGAATGGTTTATCCCATGCCCAACTCTGTCATTCTGGAAGTTGGAAGTTTCTACTTTACACAGTTAAAAAATAATTCCCTAAATATATAAACTACCATGACCCAATTTTTCAGGCAAAAAGAAACAAGCAAACACACCCACAAACATCTTTCCATACATGGTAGCAAAATCTGCAATTACAAGCTCTTCATGTGTTTACGCACTACAACCTTCTTCATTGCCAACAGGTCTGCCCTCCTGTGTTTCTCTGGGTGGTGGAGGGGTCTTTCCAACAGCCTCTCCTTATGATGTCCTGGGACTCCTTCCATCCACTTCTCTTTCAATAACCTTATAATTCAGCTTAGGAATCAAAGCAGTCATTTTAATGTCTAACATGCATTTTTTTTTTTAATTTTTGAAAAGGTCTAATCACAAGTTAAAGAGTTATTTAGTCAAATACATGATTATATTATAGATCCATCCATCATCTCCTGGCAACTTATATATAAGCTAAAAAGTAGCTAATTACTGTTAAAAACAGATGTATAGAGAGATCTTCTTTTGATCCATGAGAGAATTTTATAAAATATTTTTATAGCCAGAATTTTCATATGTTGTTCTCTGCTAATCCTGTCAAATTCCAGTGGTGTAGGTAACTTTTTGGTGCAGCCGCACAAGACTTTGCAAAAAATTTGCTTTATTTTAGAAAGTACAAGTGGACTAGTTGCTTCTTTTGTCCTGGAAGGTTCAGAACTATTTGGCATTTCTCATTCTCAGGTTCTTCCATCCACACATTTCATCCTATTTAACAAGGTTTTACATACTTCCCATGAAACTTACTTTGACATAGAAATATCTAACTACTTGGTGCTATAACTCAGGTTATCTTGCTGCTGGTGAAAAGAACATAAATGCAAAAATATTTTGAATTTATTATGCTACAAATAATATGTGATATTAATGCACTTATAAAATAATTTGGTAGAGTAACTTTGTGTATTGTAAATAGCATATTTACCACTCAGAAAAAGGCTACATAACACATTAAATAGATTGCATGATTTAGTACAAATGCATCTGGGAATAGCCTTTCAAACGAATCATAAATCAAGAATACTGCATTGAATACAACACAGTGCTTTTAACTGGTGCTTCATATTCTTTTTGTTTCCAATGAAGTTGAATATATTTAATTGTTTTAATTAAAAGTTTATGTTGTTCTAATTTATATTTAATGGATTAATTTTAATTAATTGATTTTATGAAGACACGTATAGTCCAGATATAAAAAGCTAGTTACGTCATTGAGAAAATTAACTTGGCTTTTATTGTTATATCTAAGCCTGGAATTCTCTGAAGCATCTGATAATATTAACCCTCTGAACTGTCTCATCATTACTCTTAACCAGTCATCAAGACGATCGTGTCAGGAGGATGGTCTCTATTAGTATACATTTTTTATTTTTCTTTTATTTCTGTCTCAAGATTTTTTCAGGAACTTGCCATTAATTTTTTTTTTTTTTTAATGTATGCTCCACCTTTGAGACACTATTGCTGATTGAGCTTCACTTTACTAAAAAATTCTTCACCAAAAGCTCATCTATGAAAGTGCCTGGTGGGAGTTTAGCACTTTTCCTGACTTACGAACATTGCCAACTTGGTAGTGCCAAGAGATTTCAAAATTGTTACCCTAGAATCCCAAGGTCAAGACATCTCTCCTACTTGCAGAAAAGAGGAGCTGAACTGGACCTGATCTAGCCTTGAACAGAGATATGCATGTGGGTCTAGAGGGTTTTCCCTGGGGCCATGCACCAGCACCGCCTCCCTTACCGCCTCTCACTTTTTATGGGGATCCTCAGATTGTAACAATGAATTCAGCACTGGGTCTTGGACAGTTCCACCCTGAAATGCCCAGCTATAAATCCAGCTATTAGCCTGCGAATGTGACATAAAATACGGTATTTATGGCCTGGCACAGTGGCTCATGCCTGTGATCCCAGTGCTTTGAGAGGCTGAGGCAGGCAGATCACTTGAGGTCAGGAGTTTGAGACCAGCCTGGCCAACATGGTGGAACCCTGTCTCTACTAAAAATACAAAAATTAGCCAGATGTGGTGGCATGTGCCTGTGGTCCCAGCTACTTGGGAGGTTGAGGCAGGAGAATCGTTTGAGCCGGAAAGGTAGAGGTTGCAGTGAGTCAAGATTGTGCCAATGCACTTTAGCCTGGGTAACAGCATAAGACTCTGTCTCAAAAAAATAAATACAGCCTTTATGATTTACATATGTTTCTATGTAGAAGGTTCACTAGGTATATATTTTCATAAATTACTTGCATGCACTATAATTACATTTGTAGCAAATTTAGACATTTTATCTTCTACTGGAGTGCTCAACACCAGTTCTTGTGGGTAAATGAGGGTAAAAACTGAATCCTGAATCCTTTTTCAAAAGCGATGACAGAAATCATTTAACTGAGGTCCAAGGGAAGAGAGTCTTGGAAGAATAGGGAGCCATCAAGCTGAATAACAGACTTCAGATCAGTGGATCTTGCCAAGGAGCTGAGATGTTTCCCTTCCATTCATTTATGTTGGTTGGGGAGAAGTATGTATGGATGACTGCAGCTGATTCTTTGCTGAATTTCCCCAAAGGCAACAATATAACTTGAATTACAGCATTACAAAGTTAAATTTTTCTATGGCAAAATCAGTGTCTTGTTGGGAAGGATGTAAAACCCTGTTGCATACGATAAAATATGTGAATATGATAAAATACGATAAAACCGAGAAACGTGAATGTCCAAATAGTTATGGAATTTCTAGGGCAAAGGAGGCAATCACTCTACTCTTACTTTCTAGAGTAAAGCAATCTTCTTCATCAGAGTCGTTTTCAAAGACTTCACGTGGGATGAAGCATGACAACATGGTGTTTTTTGTGCCCTACACATGCCAAATATTACTTTCATGGTCTCCAAACCAAAAATGAGTCAACTTGCAGCATGGGTCAAGCACGCAAACAAAGCACAAGAAAGCTAGTATGGGTGTCATTCTAAAAGACCTGTCTCATGACTCTCAGAATTGGATTCCATGAAGACATTGACTTCCCCCTCCTGCAATGATCAGCAAATTTATATGAAAATTATTAGGGGGTTTATCATCCATGCTTACCAAGAATTCCCTGGATATATACACAGAAGTAAAGTTGCAAGACTCCACGGCAATTCTATGTTTAATTTTTCAAGGAATTGCCATACAGTTGGATAATTATGAATATCATGTTTATGTCTGGCACTCCAATAGGCAATATAGGGCCATGGTTAGTATCACTTTTATTCAAGACCGAGTCCCAAAGCCCTTACATAATAACTGGCATAATATATGAACCTACACATATTGGAAAGGGGGAAGTGATTAAATAAATGATGTAATATTCTGGAGGGAACTTATAGCCCAGAGACCATTTTTGGAGCATTTGACTTCCTCATCCAGCAGGCAGTGTAGAACCGTGAGACGTGGGTGTCAGTGACAATGAACACAAAGGGGCTGAATGTTGGGAATCCTGCAGATACCAGGAAAGAGAAGCTCCTCAGCCAGTGGCTTGGGTTCTGAAGCTGGGTTACCCCAAATGATAAAATAGAAGCGAGAACGTGAAAGGAGACAAGCATGCTCACCAGGACGAGGATGGTGTGTGTGGCTCTAGTTTCAGGAGAGGTTCTGGGGGACAGGCTGCGGCTCTGAATGTGCTGGACTCTCTGCTTGTGCCTGTGCAGGACGAGGACCATGGAGCTGCTGGTGGAGACCATGAGGGCCAAACACACACCGTCCATCAAGCTATACATGACTGCAGCTACTGAGAATGACAATTGCCCCGAGGTGGGTGATGAACCGTATTTGTACATTTTTTCCATACTTAAGTTAATGCTGTTCACTGGGGCAGTTACATGTGTGGCAATGTTGATATTTGCCACAAGAGGAAAGATCAAGCAGAGAAAACAGCAGAAAACAATGCACTTTGGGGACCTGATTTGGAGTTCCATCCCCCTGGAGATACTGGGTCGAAGCTTAACAGCCTGGAAGCCACTGAGGAGGCAGGTGGTGCTGAGGGAAACCCTTTGGCCACTCTGTGTAGACAGAAGACAAGTTTACATCCAGTATCATTCAGAAATGATTTCAGTCCAAAAGCTGCCATTGTCTGAGGGATCCCTTTAGAGAAAAGAACCAAGTTCATCCAGCATCATCTAGAAAGGATTTCAGTCCAAAAGCTGCCATTGTCTGAGGGATCCCTTTAGAGAAAAGAACCAAGTTGTTGGCTAGGACAAGCTGGCTGAGGATCAGGTCTCTGGGTCTCACTATCCATGTAATCATAAAAATAAAACTAAAGAAGTAAAAGAGCGAAGAATTCCCAGTTACTCCAGCAGCAGTCTGAATGAGAAAGGCAATGCCCCAATTTAAGTTAACAGATACCAATCCATCCATTTAGAGATGTTGTCAGAGTTTGACTTCATTTGAATCTGAGGGCTCTAGAGACTGAAAAAGAAATTAGTTTTTTTTGTTTGTTTGTTTTTTGCTTCCAGAAAATGCCCTTTCTCACAAAACCCATTATTAGGAGTAAATACCAATGTAAGAACAAGTCTTTTACAAGTTTGAAGCAATTTTCTTATTGAAATTGTTATTTGTAACACCATGAGTGTAACCCACCTGACTACGATCAAAGAGAAACTTTGATCCCAGTGCATCCCCGCAATAGAGTACTGGGCAACTGTGACTTCACAGAGAAGTTCTCTTGACGGGTGACCCTCTGGGACGCACAGCTATGTGGGGAGTTAGAAAAGAAAAAGACACACTCAGGACATTATTAGTAATTAGCTTTCTTTGAGAAAGAACCAGAGATAACTAGTTTATTGTTAATGCTTGTGTGTGTGTGTGTGTTTGTATTTTACATTTTAAAAATGAAAGAATAAATCAAAACCTTTAAAACTAGGTACTCCCAGCTACTTGGGAGGCTGAGGCAGGAGAATTGCTTGAACCCGGGAGGTGGAGGTTGCAGTGAACAGGCACAGTGGCTCACGCCTGTAATCCCAGCTACTCAGAAGGCTGAGGCAGGAGAATTACTTGAACCTGGGAGGTGGAGGTTGCAGTGAGCAGAGATTGCGCCACTGCACTCCAGCCTGGATGACAGAGCAAGACTCCACCTCAAAACAAAAACAAAAACAAAACAATAGGAACAACAAAACCACCACAACAAAACGCTGGGTACTTGTGAGGGAGAAAGAGAACAGCAGAGACGGGATGAAGCGAGACTAACCTGATTGTACCTTGTTGTTTCAGTTTGGAACTAGACACATATTTTCTTGAATATGTGTAGTGCAAAAAAGATTTTCACAAAAAGTTTATAAACCTAAAGACAAAAATAAGTAAAAAGACTAATGAAACTGACCTTATACCAAATTCAGATTTTAGTAAACAAAGATCAGTTATTTCCACTGAATTTTAAGCAAAATTATTTAGCTATATGTTTTATAAGCAATACATATTATACATTATTTTATATTATAGCTTTTTAATTTCTTTATATATAATATATTATATATTGATATATAATTTCACTCTGTTGCCCAGGGTGGAGTGCAATGGTGTGATCTCTGCTCACTGCAACCTCCACCTCCCGGGTTCAAGTAATTCTCCGGCCTCAGCCTTCTGAGTAGCTGGGATTACATATGCCACCACGCCCAGCTAATTTTGTATTTTTAGTAGAGACAGGGTTTCAACATGTTGGTCAGGCTGGTCTCGGACTCCTGACTTTAGGTGATCTGCCTACCTTGGCCTCCCAAAGTGCTAGGATTACAGGCATGAGCCACTGCACCCGGCCAATTTTTAAGTTAATATATCTCTAGTAAATACAATCAAGAATTGAAAAAAATGTTTAAACATTAATTATATTTATCTGAGTAAAAATTAGTTCCAAAATGAGTTGGAAGAACATTTATTAAATATGTAGTACTTAAATATTTTGACACTTAGTTGAAAAAGTAAAACCAGTTTCTACAGGATGCCATTTAGACAAATAAAAATATTTATGAAAAGGCATATAAACACATAAATTAGTATCTAGTAGATTAAGCATATAGAAACAGGTGTATATATTTTAAAATGTGAGTTGAGGCAAATGCTTAGTAAGCAATTTTTAAAAATGAGCCATAGAACAATTTAAAAATATTACAATATCTTGAGTAGTAAAACTTATGTAAGACTAAAGACACATTACATGGAACTCAGACTATCAGAAAATATTTTACATACCAAAGTTGAAAAAGGAAGGCTGTCACTAATATTTTAACTGCTCATTCTAAATAATGAAATAAGTTATCAGTTGTTGTCTAAGCAGGGAAATTATGTAAACAAGGATTTTTGAGGGCAAGAAAAAAAAGCCTCGCAAATATATGTTTTTCTCAGAGATTATCAACCAAATACAAAACAAAATTTAAAAGGGATTTCTTTAAATTTAAAATCATTTTTTTGTCACATGTTTAATTTAGGGTCTTAGCATCACTTTACATAATTACTATTCTTTTTTTTTTTTTTTTTTCTGAAATGGTGTCTTGCCCTGTCACCCAGCCTGGAGTACAGGCTCTCTGCAACCTCCACCTCCTGGGTTTAAGCGATTCTCCTGCCTCAGCCTCCTGAGTAGCTGGGATTATGGGTACCCACCATCATGCTCAGTTAATTTTTGCATTTTTGTAGAGACAGGGGTTTCACCATGTTGGCCAGGATGGTCTCGATCTCTTGACCTCATAATCCACCTGCCTCGGCCTCCCAAAGCAAAGCACTTTTAAAGCTGGCTGAGTCAGAGTTGCATTTAGAGCTGAATGCATTTATAGTCCCTGATTATCCCTGTTCCCTAAGCCTTGAAAACAGTCACTCACTTTAAAAGTTGAGATTTCTATTTCGCTAATTGAGAGATAGAGTTTACCTTCTTTAGGCTGGTTCCAGAATCTTCTATGGACATGAAATTATTGGTGCAATAAAGTGCATGGGAAAGGAGATAGAGATGTATGGCTTTGCACTCATCATAGAAAGTTTCTGGAGACATACGCCATTGCCATCCAAAGCACAACATGCAACCACTACAGGTATTTTAAATGTCCTAAGCGGCAGGTGCCATTAGACAGAAGGTGTACAGTGCCCAGCAATCCCATTACTGGGTATATACCCAAAGAACTATAAATCGTTCTGCTGTAAAGACATGTGTACACGTATGTTCACTGCAGCACTGGGTACAATAGAAAAGACCTGGAACCAACCCAAATGCCCATCAATGATAGACTGGACGAAGACAATGTGGTACATATACACCATGGAATACTACGCAGCCATGAAAAACAAAGTTCGTGTCCTTTGTAGGGACTTGGATGAATCTGGAAACCATCAGTCTCAGCAAACTGACACAAAACAGAAAACCAAACACCGCATGTTGTCACTCATAGGTGGGTGTTGAACAGTGACATGGACTCAGGGAGAGGAGCAACACACACTGGGGGCAGTTGTAGGGGGCCTAGGGGAGGGACAGCGGGGGGTGGGAAGGGTGGGGAGGGATAAAATGAGGAGAAATGCCAAATATAGTCAAAGGGGGAATACAGGCAGCAAACCACCTGCTTATGTATGCACCTATGCAACAAACCTGCATGACCTGCACAGGTACCCCAGAACCTAGAGTAAAAAAACAAAGAGAACATGAGGCTTGGCATATTCACCCAGAGACAGGGCTTCACATGGGGCTATGGTGGAAGAGGAAAACGAGATGCCAGACAGCCTGGAGAGGGAAGGCTGGGCAATTCTATGTCTCAGGAACCCTCAGAAAATATTATTACTTCAAGTGTTTTTTTTCTTAGACAGAGTCTCACTCTGTCATCCAGGCTGGAGTGCAGCGGTGCAATCTCGGCTCACTGCAATCTCTGCTGCCTGGGTTCAAGCGATTCTCCTGCCTCAGCTTCCTGACTAGCTGGGATTACAGACACCCGCCACCACATCTGGCTAATTTTTGTATTTTTGGTAGAGATAGGGTTTCACCACTTTGACCAGGCTGGTCTTGCACTTCTGACCTCATGATCCATCCTTCTCGGCCTCCCAAAGTCATGAGATTGCAGACGTGAGCCACCATGCCCGGCCTAAGGGCTTTTTTAAATGGTCTATTCCGATCCTAGGACTAAGCAAGAATTTTGTGTATACACCAAGTTTTTTTTATAACAAACATTCTAATTCTCTGAGAATATGGCTCCCAGTCTAACAAGAAAGTCCACTTACCAAATTCTGTTTCTTGCTGGGGAAGTAGCTACCATGGTCACAGTCTGAGCACCTGTGCAATAGGGGACATCTTATCCCTGAGATAAAGGTTTGGGACACCATGAGGTCATCTCCTTGCTGACAGGTAATTATTATGTCATCTGCAGGTCCAGTGACAGTGTTTCCGTGGGGATTTGAGATGATCTCAGAAAAACATTTTTGAAATGTTCAAATTACTGAGAGCTAATAGTAGTGATTAGTTCCAATCAATTGAGAGAAAGAGAGCAAGAGACAGAAACAGAGATAGAAAGAGACAGAGAGAAAAAAGATAAAGACAGCATGATAGAGAGACATAAAGAGAGAGAAAGAAGGAAAAGAAAGAAGAAAAAAGAAAGGAAAGAAGGAAGGAAGGGGGGAAAAGAAAGGAAGGAAGAAAGAAAAAGAGAAAGAAAGAGAAAGAAAGGAAAAAAGGAAGGAAGGGAAAGAGAAAGAGAAAGAAAGAAAGAAAGAAAGAAAGAAAGAAAGAAAGAAAGAAAGAAAGAAAGAAACATTTCTAAAATGGCTGGAAAAACCACACGGAAATAAGATATCAGACAGATGAGGACCCTGAGTTCTGAGAACTAAGAGAAAGGAGGAGGCAATGAGTCTGGATGTTTTTTGCCAACCTTGGGGTCTTGCCTCCTGAATGTTATTCTTTTTCTATTCTGAGAACTTTGTACAAAAGGCTGCCTGGAAGGGGGAGGAAAAGAATCAAGTAGGAACAAATTGTCTCTGTGATAGAGATGAACTTGGTGGGAGTGGAGAAACTCTTACTCCCTATTTCCATAGGCACATGTGAAGCATCTAACCTGTGTCAAACGTGGTATATAAGATGTATCAGAGAGAAGGACAGGAAAACTTCCAAAGAACCTGCCTGTGTGAAGTCAATATTGTAGTCAAGAAGAGCGGACCTTACACAACAATAAATAACAAACAGAGCATGCATGATGTTACCAGTAATGAGGGCACTGTGAGAAGGAAAAGGGCTAACGTGCTGCACAGAACAATAAAAAATATTCCCAGCAGGTCGTGTGGCTGACTGGAGCAGAAACTCTTCCCCGTGTCTTCAGGCTGTTTGTCTTGCAGACTTTGGACTCACCAAGTGCCACCAACCACGTGAACCCATTTTTAGACAGAAAGGCAGGTAGATATAGATACATGCGTATGCACTCATGTTGGTTCTGATTCTCTGGAGAACGCTTACCAGTACATGATTTGGTCATAGGAATGATTCTAGAAGAACTGAATCTTAAGATGTTTTCTATACTGTTTCTGAGGTTTCTGGCACTGGCTCTCTGATTAGATTTAAAGACATTAATGACTCTATTTCCACTTGTAAAAAGAGCACTGATAATCCACGGCATGGTGCGGCATTAGGGGTACACCACTCGGACACTTAGAAGGGATGAGAATCTGGGTGGCCTTGCATATAGCTCTGAAGATTGTTGTCTAATAAGTTTGGCTGTTTTGTCACTGGATAAAGAGGTGAAGAAAAATGTGAGTCCAGAGATTAGAATGTCCAGTTCTAGCACCTCTTATAAATATCTGAGGTTTCTTTTTTTTTTGAGACGGAGTTTCGCTCTCGTTGCCCAAGCTGGAGTGCAATGGCGCGATCTCGGCTCACCGCAACCT
>PVKV010009848.1:21069-60464 GCA_004027835.1 Alouatta palliata
GCAATTCTCCTGCCTCAGCCTCCCGAGTAGCTGGGACTACAGGCACGTGCCACCATGCCCAGCTAATTTTTGTATTTTTAGTAGAGACGGGGTTTCACCATGTTGACCAGGATGGTCTCGATCTCTTGACCTCGTGATCCACCCGCCTCGGCCTCCCAAAGTGCTGGGATTACAGGCGTGAGCCACCGCGCCCAGCAATATCTGAGGTTTCTATGTCTGCCCTGAAAGAGACCCTTATCATCTGTAGCTGTAGGGGTGAGATTGCTGAAAATCAAACACAGTATCTCATGGTTGAAGTGGCTGTATTTCAATGCAAATGGAATCCTCAGCCTTGCAGGAATCAACTGTTCAAGTAATGGCACTGGTCAGGAATGGGGAGTTCTTAAAAGTTGGAATGAGGGTATATGTTAAGACCCTGATACAGCAGAGGACGTGGAGCCCTTAACTTTGAATGAGTCTTCTTTGCCAATAGAAGCATCCTCTCTACCTGCATGCAAGGAGATTAACCCTGCGTTGTCTGAGGAAACGATACTGGCCTCCCCTGAGGCAGTTGCCACGCAAGGCTATGCTGATGCTCCTCAGGACACATCCTGACCACCCCCCTTTGCTTCTTGACCTGTAACTAGATTCAAGTCTGACAAGCCCCTAAAGGTGTTATACAAAGTATGGTGCATGAGATGTGCTATTCTCCAAAGTTAACTTTTTAAAAAAAAAATTTATACATACAGAAGTCTGAGGAACACATGTTGGAGTGGATATTAAGGGTTTGGGATAATGGTGAAAAGAACGTAACGTTGAGTCAGACCATTTATTGATATAAGCTCACTAAACAGAGATTGCACAGTTAATGTTGCATCTTGGAGAAGTAGAAATGGTTCTACCAGTTTATCTGGTTGATTGGCTGAAACATGGGGCAGAAGCTGGCCCTCAGTAAATAAACTCAAAAAGCCAGGCACATTTGGTTGGCTGTAGAGGAACTGATTTAAAGGCTTAGGAAGATTGTCATGTTTGCATGGATTTATCGAACCGTGTAAAACCACACTAGAAGAATCAGAAGATGTATCTTTCAACAATATCGTGAGGGGAACTCTGGCATCCTTGAGGAGCTCTGCGATGGCTCTTCTTTGGAAGCTGGAACTTGCAGTGGAATTGCAGAATTTAAAAAAAATCTAAATGTATTGGGAGTAATTTGGCCCCAACCTCTTGGCCCCCAGAGAGATAGGGGCCAAGCGCAGGAACTCAGCCACCAAAGGCAAGGTGGGTGTGGCTACCATGATGGACAGCAAAGTCAAACCAGCAATCACAATAGTCTTGCAGAGTTACGGTGTTGGCTAGCTGATCATGGCATTCTAACAAGGGAGATAGACAGGAAACCTACGAAAGGCTCACTTGAGAAAATTTCTATGTTAAGTGAAGAAAAGTCTAACCTGAATCATAAAAGCAGAGAACCAGTCTCTCAATCAATGACTAGTATTGAGCCAGTTCACAGAGCCAGAATCCCTTGATTTAAAGGGAAGACAGGGTCCCCATGAGGGCACTACCCCTGGTATACTACCAAGAATTTATACTCTTGATCTTTCTCCTGGACTTTTGTTAAAGGGACCTGTGGGCTTTTATGATGGCAATGAACATCAGGGGAAAATAATTAGATAATTTGGGCACTCCTGGAAATGGGCTATGAATTACATTAATTTCAGGAAACCCAAAACGTCACTGTGACCCTCCACTCAGAGTAGTGGGTACCAGAGGCAAGGTGGTTGATGGAGTTTGAGCTCACGTCTGTTCCATGGGGGATAGACCTGAACCCATCCGGTGGCTATATCCCCAGTTCCAGAAGGCAACATTGGAATAGACACATTTAACAACGATCACAAGCCCCACAGTGGTTCCCTCACTTGTGGAGTGAGGGTTATGATAGTGAGCCGAATGGGAGCCATTAGAACGGCCTCTTCCCAGCTAAATTGTAAACCATAAGCAGTCTTGCATTCCTGGAGGAAATTCCATAGATTAGGAGCCCCAGCCAGGACTTGAAGCGTGCAAAGACAGTGATTCCCACAACCTTGCCATTCAACTCTTCTGTTTTGCCTCTAGAGAAAACACAGGGATCTGTGTTTTGGATAATGTGTGTTGGATAATGATATTAGATTATTGTGAGCTTACCCAGGTGACGATCCCATTGCAGATGCTGTAGGAGATGTGGTTTTGTAATTTCAGCAAATTAAGACATCCCCTGATACCCAGTATTCAGCCATTGATCTGTTAAAAAATTTTTTTTTCTCCATCACTGTTAATAAGAACCACCAGGAATAATTTTATTTCCTTTGGCAAGGGCATCAGTACACCTTCACTGTCCCACCTCAAGGTCCGGGAAGGCACCCGGGGCTTGTGATCAGGGTCTCAGTGGCCTTCAGCTACTGCTCTTCCTCCTCGTCCTCCTCCTGTGACACTGGCATCAGGGCAAACACAGGACATTGGGTGAGTAGGAAATGGGGGGACCCGTGGACTGACTGAAGGTGGAGTCAGGGCACCAGCCAAAGAGAATCCAGATGGGAAAAGTCAGCTCAGAAAAACAGCTCCAGCATTTCCCAGCGAGAAAACCTGGAAAGAAGAGAATAAATGTGATCATACATGGACTGCCTTACTCTTTTTCTTTTCTAACATCTATGCAAGTGTGTTTTCAGGTTTCCTTCTTTCCTCTTGAGTTCTGTGTGCAGAGCTGGTGGTCGTAACGATCCCAAGGCTCAGCCTCTGTCCTTCTTCACCCAGCCCAGAGGGAGGCTGATTTCCAAAGTCCTGTGGGGCCTGCGGAGCCAGAGAAAAAGGACAGAGGCCTGCAGAGGAGGTAATTCTGCCCCGAGAGTGCAGACACCCACCCACCCCCACAGCCCCCTCACTGCCCCTCACACTCCCAGGTCCTTCTCCAGGCCCAATCCAACTGCTGATGTCCAGGAAGAAAATCTCTGTGACAGGAAGAGAGGGACACCTGAGGGTGGAGACAGAAACCCCACAGTTTCAGTAGCAGTGACAGCAGGGGAAAAGGCTGGGAAGGGCTTGGGCTCTTTTATATAATATGTAAATTAATTAATATGAAAATTAATTCCGTTTACTCTTTTGCAGCTTCACAGTGTCTGTCTAACGCATTTCAGCACCTGTCTGTTTTCCTCGTGTATCTTGGTTGTTCATTCCCGTTGGGTGGCTCTCCTCCCACACACCTGGCCTCTCATAAAGGGTTCCCCCAAGGCTGTCCGGGCATCAGCCTGATGAATGGGGATTGTTGCTGCTGCTCCTGCCTCACTCTCCCAAACTTAGCGTCAGCTCAGGATTGTGCCCGGCAGGGATGGGACCGACGCCAGCCTCACACTCCCCTGTGGGGCAGACGCCTGTGTCTGACAACCGTGGATTCAATCTGTTTCTCACACATGGGGGAGGGGCTCAGAGCTGACCATGGACTCCAGTGAGTGAGCAGAGACCCCCCTAGCGCCTGTGTACACACAGGGGAGGGGGCCACAGCTTCCAGCCTCACCCAGAGCCCTGACCCCTCCCTGCCTGGGAGGACCTGGGATTCCTCTTCTGTCCCACATGGAGGTGGGACCTCCTCCTCCCTATTGACCCCTGGGTGGTCCCACATACCTGTGGCCACTCAGCTTTGAACTTTGATCATTGAAGTGGATGCTTCTCAACTGGAGGAACTTTTCTTCCTCTTTCTCTGCCTGTGGCTGTGATCTGCATATTTCAGATGTATCGCAAGGAGCATTTCACGATGTTTGGAGCCGATGTGGGCCCTGGAGTGGGTGCACCAATCATCCTCCTCGACCGTGGAGCCCACACAAGGATCCTCTCACGTCCCAACCCTCCTGTCAACTGGTCTGGAAATTACCCACGGCTGAGCCCCTCCCATGTCCTGGGCAGCACTGACCCCCACAGCCACTGTGATGAGTGGGGCTCATGACAACAGGCTCAGAGGTGACATTAATCTCCAAGGTCACATAAGCCATGCATGATAATCAGGAATTAAATAAAAATCAGCTCCCCTCCCCCAGAATCAGATTATAGACCTAACGAATTGTTCTGAAAACCCTGAACATGGACGGAGGGACAGAGGGACAGCCGAGGACACAGGGGCACTGAGGAGGTGGGATCGACTCAGGCTCATCCCCAGGGTGGGGGTGGATGATATTGCAACATAGCAAAAAGAGGAAGCTTAAGAGAGGGGCTACTGTGTAGGAAGGAAATACTCTAGGGACGGAAAAAATACGTTTTATTCCCTCTACTCCCTGCATTTCCCTTTTTGAGACAAGGTCTCACTCTCACCCAGGCTGGAATCCTGAGAAGTCATCATAGCTCCCTGCAGCCTCTGCCTCCCAGCCCAAGCGATCCTCTCACCTCAGCCTCCTGAGTAGCGTGGACCACAGGTGTGAGCCTCCATGCCCGGCTATGCTTTTGCTTCTTTGGACAGACAAGGTCTCATTATGCGGCCCAGAGTAATCTGAAACTCGTGGCCTCAAGCCATCCTCCTGCCTCAGCCTCCTGAAGTGCTGGGATTCCCCGTGGGAACCACCACGGTAGGTCCTGCATTTCTCCTCTGTGCTCACGGCCACACGCAGCTCAGCCTGGACTGCAGGGCCAGGTGTCAGGTGCGTCTCTGCTGACCTGAGCCTGCCTGCAGCGTGGACCTGCGTCTTCCCTGAAGCATTTCCAGGGCTGGAGAGACGATGGCCATGGTGCGGACCCAGCAACGCTGTGCTGATGGACAGGCTGAAGGGGAGGCTCTGAGAGGGAGGAGCCCACTGTCACCCTCGCCTGAAAGGGGCTAACGCAGGAAGGCATCGGGACTATTGGCTGCTACATCCCAGCTCTCAGTGAGATGAGGACAAACCACACAGACAGTGGTTGGGGGTCAGGAAAGACCCCATTACAGTCTGAAATGTCTGCAGAGGGCCTGATGCCCACCCCCACCTCAGCCGTAAAGAAATGAGAGCCAGGTTCCTGGGGAGGGCAGTTCTGCTTCCTGTGTGGCTGCAGATGACACAACCCCATGACAAGAAGGACCAGGCCTCCGAGTGTCCACACCCTGTGTGTCTCCTGCCAGCACCAAGGGCTCATCCATCCGCACAGCAGGGCAGTGGGAGGAGACGCCATGACGCCCATCCTCATGGTCCTGATCTGTCTCGGTGAGATTTGAAGAGGGAGGGGAGATTCTAACCTAGGAGGGACCTCACCCCACAGCCAAACTCTGGTCCATAAGGAGACCCCAGGGCTCACAAAGACCCCAGGGAGGAGAGGACCTGCTGAGGCTTCAGGGGCAAATCTCTCACAGGGAACTCTCTTCCAGGGCTGAGTCTGGGCCCCAGGACCCACGTGCAGGCAGGTGAGTCTGTCCCCAGCTGGCCCAGGTCCTCCTCCTCACTGGGGACAAGGCCCACCCCCGTGCAGCTGGGGAGGGGAATAGCAGTTCTGGGCTGACTGATGGGGGTCTGGAGGGTCCTGGGCCGAGAGCTGGAATCTGTTGGGTTGGGTGGAAATGACTTAGAATCTGACCTCTACTTTCCTGCCAGGGACCCTCCCCAAGCCCACCCTCTGGGCTGAGCCAGGCTCTGTGATCACCCAGGGGAGTCCCGTGACCCTCAGGTGTCAGGGGAATCTGGAAGCCTGGGAGTATCATCTACGTAAAGAAAATAGATCAGCATCCTGGGTTACCTGGATCCCACAGGAGCGTAGGAAGAAGGGCCAGTTCCCCATCCAGTCCATCACCTGGCAACACGCAGGGCAGTATCGCTGTCAGTATTACAGACACACTTACTGGTCAGAGCTCAGTGACCCCCTGGAGCTGGCGGTGACAGGTGAGATGACACTCAGGGGTCCCAGCCCCAGGCTCTGCCCTCAGGAAGGGGCTCTGCACTCAGGGGCATCTCCCTCTCACAGCCCAGCCCTGGGGATGATGTGGGAGGTGTGAGCCCCACTTAACACGGTGCCTCCTTCTCTCCTAGGGTATTACAGCAAACCCACCCTCTCAGCCCTGCCCAGCCCTGTGGTGACCCCAGGAGGAAGCGTGACCCTCCAGTGTGGCTCAGAGTTGGCATTTCATGGCTTCATTCTGTGTAAGGAAGGAGAAGATGAACACCCACAATGCCTGAACTCCCAGCCCCGTACCCCTAGGTCATCCCGGGCCGTCTTCTCTGTGGGCCCCGTGAGCCCGAGTCGCAGGTGGATGTACAGGTGCTATGGTTATGACTCTGACTCCCCCTATGTGTGGTCTTCACCCAGTGATCTCCTGGAGCTCCGGGTCCCAGGTGAGAAATTCACAGCATTGCCTGGAGATCCCTGAGTCTCCGGGCAGGTGGGGAGGAGCCGCGTCTCACGGCAGCTCCAGGTGGGATGGTGTTGGGGTGGAGGGCTCAGGGCTCCTGGGCCAGAGACACAGGAAGATGAGCAGTGATAAGGCCAGGGGAGAGGGAGGATTTGTGGGGAGCCTGAGGGTCGGCTCCTGGAGACCATGACCACCTTTCCCAGGTGATTCTGAGAAGCCAGCACTCTCAGTGCAGCCGGGTCCTGTCGTGGCCCCTGGGGAGAGCCTGACCCTCCAGTGTGGCTCTGATGTCGGCTATGATAGATTCACTCTGTACAAGGACTGGGGACCTGACCTCCTCCAGCGCCCTGGCCGGCAGCTCCAGGCTGGGCTCTCCCAGACCAACTTCACCCTGAGCCCTGTGAGCCGCTCCCACAGGGGCCAGTACAGATGCTCCGGTGCCCACAACCTCTCCTCCGAGTGGTCGGCCCCCAGTGACCCTCTGGACATCCTGATCGCAGGTGAGGAGCCCAGCGGGTTCAGTCAGGGACCCAGGCTCTGCACAGGCCCTGCTGGGGGAGCCCAGGTGGTGATGGCCAGGATGAGGGGTGGGGGTCCCAACGGAGTGAGAGACAGACAGAGACAGCAGATGGGTGGGGAGGGGGAGACTCAGAGAAAACAGAGACAGAGACTGAGGGTCCCAGAGAGAGGCCTGGGGAGGTCTCAGCTCAGAACAAGGTGGGGCAGCCCCTCACCCATCCTTCTTCTCTCCAGGTCAGATCCCTGACACACCCTTCCTCTCAGTGCAGCCGGGCCCCACGGTGGCCTCAGGAGAGAACATGACCCTGCTGTGCCAGTCACAGAGTCCGATGGACACTTTCCTTCTGACCAAAGAGGGGGCAGCCCATCACCCCCGGCGTCTGAGATCAAAGCACCAATCTGATAAGTACCAGGCTGAATTCCCCATGAGTCCTGTGACCTCAGCCCACTCGGGGACCTACAGGTGCTACGGCTCACGCAGCTCCGACCCCTACCTGCTGTCTCACCCCAGTGACCCCCTGGAGCTCGTGGTCTCAGGTGAGAGCCCTGACCCTGTCCTCTCTGAGCTCAAAGGCTCAGCTCAGGCCCTGCCCCCAGGAGAGCTCTGGGCTGGGATGGAAGGTGTCGGGGCTCTGAAGGAGGCTCAGCCAGAGGGGCCTCAGCCATCAGAGGGAAGGAGGACAGTGGGGCCCTTCCAGGCACGCCCACCCTCAGTGGCATCGCCAGCATCATGAAGACGAGAGGTGGATGGAGGGAGGGACCTGGAGCGTGGCCTCCCCCAGGACCGTCCCGAGTCTCCCAGAGGACCCCGTTCCTCTCAACGACCCAGCACGGGCTTCCCTCCAGGGAGCTGGGCAGAGACAAGAGTGAGGGCCACAGGCTCCCAGGGGCTCTGAAGCTGGGCTGGTGAGGGGTGGGGTTGAGGCAGAAGGCGATCTTGGGGCCCAGCCTTGGGGAGGAGCAGCCAGGCTGCTCTGGGGCTGGGGAGTAGGACCGCCCCAGCCCTCAGCTCCCCATCCCAACCCAGCAGGCCCTGAGGACCAGCTTGTCACTCCCACGGAGTCGGATCCCCAGAGTGGTGAGTGAGGGGCTCTGAGCGGGAGGTGGGCAGGGTCCAGGGGAGGCAGAGGTGGGTTCTGTCATTGGATTAAGGCTCCTCTGGAGATGGTGATGGGGACAGGCCCCTCCTCTGCCTGGGCCTCAGTTTCTCCAAGTGTAAAGGAGAGAGGCCTGCATGGGTCAGAAAGTTCCTTTCAGCTCTGACTCCCAGCTGTGACCTCCTGGGAGAGGAGGCCTCCCAGGGAAGCCTCCAGACCCGATTCCACAGGGGCCTGTCCTGTCCCACCTGCAGCAGTGACGGTGACCTGGGGCAGGGGAGGGGAGCAGGGCCGTGGTTTGGGGCATTCAGGATCTTTCCCTGCAGCTCTGGGCCTCAGCTCAGATGCTGGGAACAAGGGCTGCAGGTCAGACTCCTGGGCCCCCTTCCCAGCTCTGCCACTTCCTGGCTGGGGGTCCTGGGGCAGGTGATTCCCCTCTCTGAGCCTCAGGTTTTCATCTGTAAAGTGGGTGGGGAGGAAGTTTCAATTCCCCAAGGCAATCCTGAGTCTCCCAGAAGATCCTGTTCCCCTCAAGAACTCAAGCATGGGCTTCCCTCCAGGAACTGGGCAGAAACAGAGGAGGAGCCACAGTCTCCCAGGGGAGGCTATGTAAGTTACACATAACCTTATAGACAACCTGTTATATAACTTACATCTGAATATGTCTCTCCTCCCCGGTTTTGAGTCTCAGGAGCAGCTGAGACCCTCAGCCCATCACAAAACAAGTCCGACTCCAAGGCTGATGAGTGAGGAGATGCTCGCAGTCATGGGGCTGGCACAGAGGGTCGGGTCCTGTCAAGGGAAGGTGGGTGCCCTGGGTAGACATCCAGAGGTCCTGGGTGATGCTGATCCTCCCTGACCTCTGGGACCTCTTTGTTTACTATCCCCAGCCTCACACCCACAGGATTACACAGTGGGGAATCTCATCCGCATGGGCGTGGCTGGCTTCATCCTGGTGGTCCTCGGGATTCTGCTGTTTGAGGCTCAGCACAGCCAGAGAAGCCGGCAAGGTGCAGCCAGGAGGTGAACAGCAGAGAGGGCAGTGCAGGCTTCAGAGTGGCGGAGCCTCGGGAACAGATCTGATGATCCCAGGAGGTTCTGGAGACAGTTTAGGGCTGATGCTATCTGGACTGTCTGCTGATCATTTCTAGAGGGAGGAAATCAGAGTTCGAGGGCAGAGACATTTTCTGGGGTGATCCATGGAGGACCATGAACATGTGATAACTTTCCTCTCTATGAATGTTGACTTCCCATCATTGGATCCCCTTCTTTCCCCTCCCCCAGACATGAGACTCCATCCCACGTGGCAGCCTTGGGTGCGCACCTCTGCACACCTGTGTTCTCTGGTCCATGGCGTGTAGCACAGACTTCCTTACTCCTCCTTGCCACAGTCCCTGGTGAGCTTTACTGAGCCTCCATCTCTTCAGTTCAGAGTTCCAAATGTGGATGAATCCACCTGGATGCCCCAACACCCTCTCCAGACCCTAGGAGCCCTTCCCCCTTTCTCAGATGCTATCTGTGTAACTTCCCCTCAGATCATTGTGTGACCATCACTGCCATCCTGTTCCACACCATCATCATCACCCTAACCTGCTCAGCTTCACACACACACAGGGGAGTTGGCTCAGTGGTGGCCATGGGCCTGGGTCAGTAAGCAGACATGTTCCATGACAGTGTCCAGACTTGACCAGAGCCCCAGCCCCTTCCCGCCTGTTGAGGACCCTGGGCCCCTTATCTGTTCTGCACAGAAATGGAAACTTGCTCCCTAATGACCCCTAATGGGCCAGACACAAACGTCCTTTCTGTTTCAATTTCCTCTTCATGTGTACCCTTCCTCTTCTGATAAGCTTTTATTTCCCACTTTCTATACATGACCGTGATAACCAAGGTATTTGTGGATGAAATATTATGAGAAGCATCTCTCAAGGGTAGGAGCAAAGGGGTGCTCCCAAGTGGAATCATCAGTTGCAAGCCTTGATAGTGGACGCCAGCATCCCCTCATGTCCCCACCCCTCATGTCTCCGCCTGCTCTCGAAATTACCCATGGCTTATCCCTGTGCAGCTCCCAGGCACCAATGACAGCTCCCCTATGATGAATGAGGTTCATGACAAGCTCCAAATGAGGAAACTGAGGCTCAGAGATGGGAAGTTACTGCCCAAGGTCACATGGACAGGGGTTGATATATGAATATTTAAATAAAGATGAGATTTGCCGACAAATCAGAGTGCTAACCCCATGTACTGTTCCAAAACCTTGAACACTGGAGCACAGATGGGAACAGGGGTGTTTGAAAGAAAACAGGGGCTCCAAGAAGGCAGAAGCAGGTCAGTGTTGTTTCCAGGGAGATGGGGGTGGAGGCTGTGGCGATGACTAAAGAGAAGTTCGTGAAGGGAACTTTTTTGCATTAAGAAAACCCACACTCCAGTTCTGGGAAAAGGGTCATTCATGACTTTTCCCTCATTTCCCTATATTTCCCCTTTCTGCTCATTGCCACAATGAAACTTACCTGGAACGTCACAGCCAGATGTGAGATGAGTCTCTGCTGATCCCAGTCTGCCCTGCAGCCTGAATTTGCATCTTCCCTGAAGCCTCCCCAGAGCTGCTGAGAGGACTGGCCATGGTAGGGACCCCACACGCATGTGTTTATGGATGAGCTGAAGGAGGAGGGAGACCCCATGGGAAGGCTCTGAGAGGAAGAAAGAGTCCTCCACTGTCTTCACCTGGAAGGGACCGACTCAGGAAGGCACCACGTCCATTTGCAGCCACATCCTGACCCTCAATGAGATGAGGACAGGTCAGGCAGACAGCGAAAGGAGATGAGGGGAGATCCATGTTTGTCTGAAATATCAGCAGTAAACCTAGTGCTTGTCTCAGTCCAAGCCCTGGGAAAACAAAAGCCACGGCGGAGCTGGGGCCAGTTCACTACCATGGAGATGCTGATGGGAAAATCCTGTAAGGGGGAGAACACTGATTCTGTGTGGCCATGGCCTGTGCATCTCTGTCCTCTGGGCACCATGGTCTTATCCATCTGCACAGTCAGGCTCAGTAGGAGACGCCATGACTCTCGCCCCCATGGTGATGGTCCACTACACTGAGATTTGACAAGGGGCATGGGAGATTCTAGCCTGAGAGGAACCCTGACCCTCAGGTAGGCCCTGGTCCATTAGGAGACCCCAGGGGGTTATGGAGGATCTCAGGGAGGAGAGCACCTGCTCAGGCTTCAGGAGCAAATCTGTCATAGGGAACTCATTTTCAGGGCTGAGCCTAGGCCCCAGGACCCACATGCAAGTAGGTGAGTCTGTCTCCAGCTGTCCCAGGTCCCTCCTCCTCACTGGGGACAGGGTCACCCCCACCCTGGACAGGTGGGGCTGGAGAACAGCAGCTCTGGGCTGACTGAGGCAGGTGACAGGAGGATCCTGGGCTGAGAGCTGGGATGTGAGGGGTGGTAAGTGATATAGGACGCAGTCTCTGATTTTCTTCCAGGGACTCTTTCCAAAGCCATGCTCAGGGCTGACCCAGACTCTGTAATAACCTAGGGGAGCCCTGTGGCCCTCTGGTTTCAGGATTGCACTCAACCCCTGAGCACTAGCATTACTGTCAGAGCATTCATGGGCACAGAGATCCCCTGTCCAGTGCCCACCAGCCCTCCACCCTCCCCGTGCCAAAACTGCCACTGGCGTGTACACACACAGGGAGACCAGCAAATCCACCCCCATCTCAAGCAGCAGCTGCCACCCGTGTGAGCTCACTCACAGAGGACGCACACAGTCCCCACTCTCGCCAGTGCCCACCCTATGCCAACAGTGCTGCCTGTGCAAAATTGCACAAGGAGACCAGTACATCCACCAACACCACCAGCAGCAGCTGCCACCTGTGTGAAAGTGTGCACAGAGGTTGTACACAGTCCTGTGAGGCCAGCACACCACCAGCATGCTAATACCACCACTGGGGCAAACGCACACACGAACACCTGTGGGGCCCCTGCCCACCCCACCCGGCCTTGCTGACACCACTGCATTGAACGCCGACATGGTGACCAGCACCCTGCACCCACCAGCATCCCTCTGCAGCCGACAAATGGGAATATCCCAAAGGAAAAGACATCAGTCCATCAAAAACAGACTTGCATACAAATGTTTATTGCACCCAAATTCATAATGGCAAAGACGTGGAATTAACCTAAGTGCCCATCAACCGATGAGTGAATGTGGTACATAAACCCAACAATACACTATCCAACCCTTGAAGAAAATGAAATAATGTCTTTTACAGCAACTTGGATGAAGCAGGGGGCTATGATGCTAAGTGAACTAACCCAGCAGTGGAAAACCAAATTCCATATGTTCTCACTTATAAGTGGGAGCTAAGTTATGGGTAATCGAAGAAAACGTGGTGAAACCCATCTCTACTAAAAATACAAAAAAAAAAAAAAAAAATTAGCTGGATGTGGTGGCAGGCATCTATAATCCCAGCTACTTGGGAGGCTGAGGCGGGAGAATCCCTTGAACCCAGGAGGCAGAGGTTGCAGTGAGCCGAGATTGCACCATTGCTCTCCAGCGTGGACAGCAGAGCCAGACTCCAGCTCAAAGGAAAAAAAAAAAAAAACCGTAGGAAACATCCTCCTTGATACAGGCATTGGCAAAGTGTTTACAGCTAAGTTCTCAAAGGCAATTAGATGAAAACAAAAATTGATAAGTGGGACCTAATTAACCTACGGACTCTGTGTATGTCTAATATTCAGACTCTATAAGCAACTTACACAAATCACGAGCAGAAAAGCAAACAGCCCCATTAAAAACTGGGCAAAGGACATAAACAGACGCTTCTCTAAAGAAGACACATACATGGCCAAGAAGTGTAAGAAAAAATCTTTAATATGACTAATCTTCAGGGAAATGCAAATGAAAACCACAATGAGACGCACCCCTCAGAATGGTTATTATGAAAAAGTCAAAACATAGCAGATGCTGGCAGGGCTGCAAAGAAAACGGAACAAGTGTTGGTGAAAACATAAATTAGTTCAGCCACTGTGGAGAGCAGTTGGAAGATTTCTCAAAAACTAAGAGTTGAACTACCATTCGACCCAGCATACCCATTGGTAGTTACATGGCCAAAGGAAAATAAATCATCCTACCAAAAAGACAGATGCATTTATATGTTCATTGCAGCACCATTCACAATAACAAAGGCATGGAATAAATCCAGCTGTCCATCAACAGCGGATTGGATATATGTGCCATAGAATACTACACAGCAATGAAAAAGGAAATCGTGTCTTTTGGCAGCAGCGTGGATGGAGCTAGAGGTCATTAGCCTAAGTGATGTAATGAAGAAACAAAAAGCCGGATATCACATGTTCTCGCTCGTAAACAGGGGCTGAACGTTGAGTACACACGGGAATCGTTAAAGGAACAATAGGCATAGGAGATGTTTAGAGTTCGGGGAGACGGAGGAAGGCAAAGGCTGAAAAAGTGCCGGTTGGGTGCTATGCTCACTACCTGAGTTTCTGGATTCATTTATTCGCAAGCCTCAGCATCGTACACAATATATTTTTCTAACAAACTTGCATTATATATGCCCGCATTCTAAAATAAAAGTTGAACATAAGAATAATAATATGGAATTAAAAATAACAGGCATGCATCTTAGCAATACAACGCCAGTGCAAACTGGATGAGGCAGAAGGTTAGAGATTTTGAAATTTAAAACAACTGTAAATGTGATTGTATATACAGGCATGTAAGGACAATTGGTCTTCCTCTGCAAGAAATGCAGGTGGGGAGTGGAGACTCATTACTGGTCTGAGAAGGAGAGAACCCTGGATCTCAGTGTATGAGGGGGAGAAGTATGTGTTTCTGCTCCATTCTTGGCCAGAAAAAAGGTGTTATAAGAAAAAACTTTGGTTTTCTCTTTCCTCATGCCAGATAATTGTAACTGTGTGTGTGTGTGTGTGTGTGTGTGTGTGTGTACATATATATATATATGTGTGTGTATATATATATATATATATATATATATATATATATAGAGAGAGAGAGAGAGAGAGAGAGAGAGAGAGAGAGAGAGAGTAGCTACTCGGGAGGCTAACACCTCACTTACAGTAACAGACAGATCATCAAGAAAGATAGTCAGGAACTGAACTCAGCACTGGGTCAAGCGGACCTGACAGATACCTACAAGGTATCTACAGAACACTCCATGCCCCCAAACCAGAATTTACATTCTTCTCATCACCACATGGCACATACTCTAAAATCAATCCCATAATTGGAAGTAAAACACTCCTAAGCAAATGCAAAACCATTGAAACCATAACAAATTATCTCTTTGACCACAGCACAATATCTTTTATAAAGATACATATATATTATATATTTATAAAAGATACATATACACATGTGTATATGTATCTTTTTAAAAGCTCAAATCTCGTAAGTATCACACAAACCCCTTTTGGTTTTTTTTCTACACCCCATGGAGAAGTACATATGGATGTGATACATATCACTCAATTTTCTAAAATAAGTAGGTTGCAATTCCTCATGAAGTGAAACTATTCCTAGTTCACATTGCGAAACTACCAGGTTTCAGTTTCTCACAGGGCAAGCAATTGTCTGAACCAATGAAATTACAAATGGTCTCCAGCCACCTGTGATGATCTGTAATAGTTTGTGGATGCAGGTAAAAAAGCATATCACTCAGGCCAGGCATGGTGGCTCATGCCTGTAATCCCAGCACTTTGGGAGGCCAAGGCAGACAGATCATATGAAGTCAGGAGTTCGAGACTAGCCTGGCCAACGATGATGAAACCCTATCTCTACTAAAATTACAAAAATTAGCCAGGCATGGTGGCGAGCACCTGTAGTCCCATCTACTTCGGCGGCTGAGGCAGGGGAATCACTGGAACCCAGGTGGCAGAGATCATACCACTGCACTCCAGCCTGGTGACAGAGCAAGACTCCATCTCAAAAAAAAAAAAAAAAGAGAGAAAGGGTATTTTGCTCCTTCAAGCTGTGAAAGGTAGGAAGTCGTGAAGAGGGCTTATGGGAGTGCCTTGGGGGTGGACCCACCATGATTTGAGTGGCCTACAGGGAATCCCCAACGAAATTAGTTTTAAAAACGTTTGTCCAGGAAGCACATGTGGGAGCTGGTCACTAGCATTTTGAGCCCTCCTTGAAGTGTTTAGACCTTTGGAGAGAGAAACTGAGACACACGAGAGGGAAGAAATGAATCAGTGGTGAGATCCTGCGGAGTCCCAGCCACAACCAGCGCGCTGTGACCCACTGCACAAACCCCTAGGCCACAGCTCACTTCCTCCTTTAAAAAAAGAAAAGAAAAGAAAAGATGGGAAACAAATAATCTAAGAATGAGGGGAAAACAAGAAGAATGACCCCCTTGCAGGCACTCCATTGATTTTGTGGTGCCTCTACTTGCTGGAGTTTGTGTAAAACAAAAATAAATGGCCTTTGTGCATGTTTACATCAAGGTAAGAGAGCCCTAAGGTCGACCTGCAAACTGTGGAGTTCCTAATTCTCCCTTTCTCTATTTTCTTTTCTGCCTGCTTTACATCTGCTGTTACTTTTCTACTGAGATAAAAACCACTGTTTAGATCCAAACATGTTTTTGCAAGCTGGTAAATTTATATTAATATCTCATGGCTACAGTTTTGAAGTAAAAGCTATAGGATGCTTGTGTGTGGGGGGTGGGGGGTGTGTGGGTATGGGTGTTTAAAAGCCTTTATGGTAGATTTCTATATTTTATGTTTAATTGGCAATTAAATCCATTTTAATTTCCCTCTAACACACCAGACTTCTTCCTCTGTACTTTGAGATGTAAGTTTTGCTATCTGATTATGAAGAGTTTGAAAGGGCGGGGCATGGTAGCTCACACCTGTATTCCCAGTACTTTGGGAGACTGAGGTGAGTGGATCATTTGAGGTCAGGAGGCCAAAACCAGGCTGGCCAACATGGTGAACCTCCATTTCTACTAAAATGCAAAAATCAGCCAGGTGGTAGTGGCACACACCTGTAATCTCGGCTACTTGGGAGACTGAGGCAGGAGAATCGCTTGAGCATGGGAGCTGGAGGTTGCAGTCAGCCAAGATCATGCCACTGCACTCTGGGTGACAGAGCGAGACCCTGCCTCAAAAAAAGACAAAGTTTAAAAGTTTAAGATAGAAAAAAAAGAGTTTTTATGAATCTATAAGATCTACTTCTGTCAGCAGCCTAATATGTCCGTGTATCTGTGTGTTGTGTACATAAAGTTTCGTTACTGAAAATATACAAAAGCGCTCTAATTAATTGACTTAGAGAAAATAAAAGTACTTAAATCAAATAGATGATCAGAAGAAAATGCTTCTTCAAGTTCACCTGACTTAAGTAAAATCTTTAATAAATAAGCTGGCTTTACAATTCTTGGTAAAATAAGATTAGAAATGTCTTAAAAATTGTTAGCATTTTTGTTTGCGTTTATTGAGTAAGAGGTTTTGGGCTTATCCCTGCTGAATACTATGAGATTTGCCATAAGGGTTATAATACCATAGACCCAGCTGAAAACAATAATTTTTGCTTGTATAATTTTTAATAAATAAGCCATGTAACATTGTTGGTTAAATGAAAATAGCTAACTACTGAGTTATTGGTAAAAAAAAAAAATACCCTTATATTTAACTATACGTTTCCTTACCTAGCTAAACACCTGAAATTCATAGTTTATAACATTGGTTAACAGGGAATTAATTTTCAGTGCTGACTGTCACAGTTTTCATAAATAATCTAGGTAAACTATTAAATTAATCAAATAAATGGAATAAATACTTGCGAACAAACTTGTCACATAATTTAGAATCTGAAGTTATATTAAATAATAGGTATTAATTAGCTAGCTGGTAATTTATAATTTTAAAATTATAGGAAAACATTTTTTTAAGAACAATTCTTATTAGAAGACAAGTATCTGTCTAATTCAAAGCTTATTTAAAGGTTATGTATAAAACAAGGTAAAAGGAAACAGGAAATAAGAGCTGTAAAGAAAGTTATAAATATAAAGAGGAGTTTTTGGCAAAGAAGATGAAAAGGAAAGTAATTTTACACAAGAAAGTATCTTATGTAGTGAAATTTTGTCCTAGAATAAAATAACTGGTTGTTCAAGAAAGAGGGATATTTAGGACAAAACAGTCAAACATATTCTAAATGGTTTCCGTTAGTCACAATAAGGTTAGTAAAAGAAGGAACTTTCTTTTTTAAAAAATATTGTGTGAAAATAAAGCTTGTGTAATGCAGTTGGTTATGATTAAGAAAAAAATTATAATAGTCATTCTACAGATGGGTCTTTGATATTTAAAAAATACACAAGAATACAAAACTAAATAATTGATTAAAACAAGCTTTTACTAAAATATTAACTTATTATTCATGCAAAAAGTTTTTAATGTTTAAATTCTAAAATGTGTCTTTTTAAAATTCCTGTGATTAATATATCAAAGTTTGACTCTTTCTCTGTTGAAAAGGCCTTGGATGATATAGCTCTCTCCTTCGTCTTGTGTTGGCTACTGTAACTTCTATTAATTAGCTAAAGTAAGAGAGGAATATTTATTTAAGACCAGAAAAATAAAATACCTTTTAGATCTGCTCTTTTTATTCTTTATGCCTGTTATATCTCTATCTTTATATGTGTTATTTGGAAGTGATATTTCATTTCCAAACTACATGAAAGAGCTGATCAATTATCTTAAAAAAAAAAGTAAGTCCTTATTAGACTGGCAGAAACTAGCTCAGATGCCTTTTAATTCACATAACATTAATATTTAGTAAGATGAATTTAGCAAATTTAATCTCAAAACTCTCTCCAGTAATTTAAAATCTTAAAGCCATGTTATGGTAAACCTCGTTTTTTAAAAAAACTTTTGCTTGAAATTTGAGTTACTAAATTAAAATAATAGGAACATAAAAAAGTTTTTGGTGAAGTTTGTAAAATACAAGGATATGGATTTTCCGAAACAAAAGTAGGTTTTTTCCTAGTTAAGAAACTATTTAAGAGTTGCTTTAAAAGGAAGGAAAAAATACTCAGATAAAACTATATAGAACAATTTAGCCAGGACAACAAAAGTTAACTCTGATACCTGTGATTACCAAGAAGATAGTTGATATGGAGAAAAGGCAAAACCAAATAACTATTAAAAGCAGAGGGTGTAATGCAAAGGAATTGTTTCACTTTGTAGATTGGTAACATCAGATTCTTAAACAATCTATGTAGTAGACTGTAAAAAATAACCACTTTACGGGCAAAATTCTTAATTTTAAATGCTTCAGATTTTAAGAGCTTGTTTGGGTTGATGGAGGACCAGCAGCTCACTGTTAAATAATAACTAATAAGTATACGTGCTCCAAAGGCCCAGGAAGTTATTCCGGAGAGAACAACCAGCTTAGTGGACCAGATAAATGCCACTTAGAGGTCTGTTTACCCTGAGAAGGGGACTAGCCGACTCTCCCTACAAAGCACCAAGCGCAGCACCCAGATGAAGTAGTTAATATGCTTAGTATGTGAGCCATGCAGGGCTGGCGTCTGACGCATGTGAACCGAGTTAACTACTAAAACCAGCCAACCGTTGGTCAACACTTAGGTTGGTTTCATGACTACGCTGTTGTAAATAGTGCTGCAGGAAACATAATGCATGCAGTTGTCTTTTTTATGTAATGACTTTCTTTTTAAAGCTGGATACCATGTAATGGGATTGCAAAGTGAAATGGTAGTTTTATTTTTAGTTCTTTGAGATAGCTCCCTACTGTTTTCTGTGAAAGATAAACTCATTTACATTCCTGCCAACAACGTATCCTTGCTAACATCTGTTGGTTTTGACTTCTGAAGAGTCAGCATTGCGACTGGTGTAAGTTGATACTCAGTGTGGTTTTTAAGTTGATTTTCTCTGACGATTAATTATGTTGAGCATTTTTTATTTTATTTTTTTATTTTTTATTTATTTATTTTTTTTTTGAGACGGAGTTTCGCTCTTGTTACCCAGGCTGGAGTGCAATGGCGCGTTCTCAGCTCACTGCAACCTCCGCCTCCTGGGTTCCAGCAATCCTCCTGCCTCAGCCTCCCAAGTAGCTGGGACTACAGGCACGTGCCACCATGCCCGGCTGATTTTTTTGTATTTTTAGTAGAGACGGGGTTTCACCATGTTGACCAGGATGGTCTCGATCTCTCGACCTCGTGATCCACCCGCCTCGGCCTCCCAAAGTGCTGGGATTACAGGCGTGAGGCCGGATGTTGATATTCTTTACTCGGTTTTCTATAAATCTGTTTGTGGTTCTTTTCCACGTGGTTTTTCACGTTCATAAAGTTGTTGGTGGTTTTTTTCAGGTTGAATTCTTTGACTTCCTTGTAGATTCTGGACACTAGTCTTTTGTTGGAGGCATAATTGGCAAATATTTTCTTCCGTTTTGTAGGCCGTCTGTTCATTCTGTTGATTGTTTCTTTTGCTGTGCAGAAGCTTTTAATTTTAATCATGTCTCATTTGTATATTTGGGGTTTTGTTGCATTTTTAAAGGGTTTTTACCATAAGTTCTTTGCCTGGGCCAATGTTCAGAAGAATTTTTCCTAAATTTTGTTTTAGGATTTACATAGTTTCAGGGTCTCACGTTGAGGTCTTTAGTTTATCTCGAGTTAATTTTTCTACATGGTGGGAGATAGGGGTCCAGTTTTATTCTTTTGCGTATAGCTACCCAGTTTTCCCAGCATCCTTTATTGAATAGGGTGTCTTTCTCCATTGTTTATTTTTGTTGACTTTAGCAAAGCTCAGTATGTTGTAGGCATGTAGCTTTATTTCTAGTTTCTCTATTCTGTTTCCTTGGCATCTCTGTACATTTTTGTTCTACTAAATGCTGTTTAGTTACTATGGCCTTATAGTATAATTTGAAATCAGACAGTGTGATGCTTCCATAGCATTGTTCTTCTTGCATAGAATTGCTTTAGCTGTTGAGGCTAATTTCTGGTTCCAAATGAATTTAAAAATTGCTTTGTCTCTAATTCTGTTAAAGAAATGACATTTGTAATTTGATGGGAATTATGTTGAACCTGCAGTATGCTTCGGGCAATATACTCATTTTAACAATATCGATTCTTCCAATTTGTGAGCAAGGAATGTTTTTCTATTTGGTTGTGTTGCCTACAATTCCTTTCATCAGTATTTTGTCGTTCTCTGTGTAGAGGTCTTTCACCTGCTTGGTTAAATATACTTTTCTGTGTGTGTGTGTGTGTGTGTGTGTTTGTGTGTTCTTAATTTGGTTCTCAGCTTGAATGGTACTCATGTATAGAAAGGCTACTGATTTTCGTATCTTGATTTTGTATACAGAGACTTTGCTGAAGTCACTTATCAAGTCTACAGGACTTCTGGAAGAATCTTCAGGATTTTCTAGGTATATGATCATGTCATCAGCACAGACAGATAATTTCACTTCCTCTTTTCCAATTTGGATACGTTTCCTTCTGTTGCCTGAGTGCTCTGGTGAAGACTTCTAGATCTGTGTTGAATAGGAGTGGTGAGAGTGGATATCCTCGTCTTGTTCCATTTCTTGGGAAAAGCTTTCACTTCTCCCCTTTCAATTTGATGTTGGCTGTGTGTTTGTCATGCAGGGCTCTTGCTATTTTTGGGCTATGTTTCTTTTATGCCTAGTGTGTTGAGGGATTTTCTCATGAAGGGGTGTTGAACTCTATTGAATAATTTATCTGCATCTGTTGAGATGATAAAATGCTTTTTGTTCTTAGTTCAAGTTTATATCATGAGTCACCTTTGTTGACTTGCATATATTGAACCATCCTTTCATCCCTGGAATAAAACCAACTTGATCATGATGAATTATGTTTTTGATACACTTTTAGATTCCGTTTGTTAATATTTTCTTGAGGATTTTTGCATCTGTGTTCCTCAGGTCTCTTGGCCTGTGGTTTTATTTTTCTGTTGAGTCCTTGTCTGACTTTACTATCAGGGTGATACTTGTTTCATAGAATGAGTTAGGAAAGAATCCCCATCCTGGATCTTTTGGGAATAGTTTTGGTATGATTGGCGTCAGCTCTTCTTCGTATCTATGGCGAAGTTTATCTGTGAATCCATCTATTGCTGGGTTTTATTGCTGGAAGAAGTTTTCCTACTGATTCTTTTTCATTGCTTGTTGTTGGTCTGCTTAGGGTTTCTGTTTTTTCCTGTGCAATCTTGGGAAGTTGTATGTGTCTAGGAATTCATCCATTTTCTCTACGTTTTCTAGTTTATATACATAAAGGTGTTGACAGTTGTCTCTGACGATCTTTTGTATTTCTGTGGTGTGGGTTATAATGTCAACTTTATTATCTTTTTATTGTACTTATTTAAATCATCTCCTTTTTTGGTTAGTGTAGTCAGCCATCTGTCAATATTGTTTATACTTTCAAAAAAACCAACTTTTTATTTCATTGATTCTTTGTAACATTTTGTCTCAGTCTCATTCTTTTTCTGTCCTTTCTGAGTTTCCACTGTTTTCAGGGTCTATTGCCAGAGAGTGAATGTGACCCTTTGGTGGTGCCACAATATTCAGATTTTTCACACCTCAGATTCCTCACACTGATTCCTTCTCATCTGGAGAGGCTGCCACTCATTCTCTTTGGATTTATTTTCACTGGGATGGGGTTTCTTTGCACATTTCCCCCAGCCCCGCAGGGAGTGTGACTGCAGAGCGTGTTGGGAAGGGTCTTTTGGCTTTTTCCCGTAGTCTTGGGCACTTCTGCCGCAGGGTTCGTGTTGGGCTGTGCAGATCAAATTGCAGGCCAGGAGCTGGTGCTTAAGGGGAAGAGCCAGCCTCTGCACAAGCAGGTGGGCATGGACCTGGCTGCTTCCTGTGAGGTGCTGTCTGTTGTTTCAGGTGAAGGGCTGGACTGTGGAGTGTCTGAAGCCCTGAGCTTCTTGTTCCACAGGAAACAGGAAGGAAACACAGCTGGGCAGAGCTGGAACCCCTGGCTTGCCCACAAATATCCCAATGATGCAGCAGTCCTGATGGGTGTGGCTGGGGCAGCATGTGGGAAATGCCCTGAGGTCTCTGCTGGGGGTGAAGGGGCTACATCCGTTTCCAGTGCCATAGGGAGGAATGTTATCTGTTTCCCTATCACACTCCTGCTCCAGGGCTCATGAGTCTCAGTTCAGACACACACTGTTGTCCTTTCCTAGGCCACAGTGTGGCTGAGAGCCATGGAAAACACCTGCCTGCCACTCTCTGCAGGAATCATCCCAAGATAGAACCTCCTCACTCAGCGCAGGGCAGACCCCTCAGCGGCTGCCTGTGTCTGATGTTGTCCCACTGCTGCTTCATGTAACTGGGATGTGGGGCTTCTGCCTTTCTGGCTGGACAAGTGGACGTCAGTTGTGGTGTTGCTGGCTGGGGGGACGTGACCTCAGGCCCTGGGGTGAGTGGTCAGGTGTCAGCAGAGTGGGAAAGGGCTGGCAGTTCCCCGGATCACAGGCCTCTAGGTGGCCAGCTGGACAGTGCGTGTGAGTCCTAAAGGGGCGGGACTGGGATTCGGCTGTGCCAGGGCTCAGGTGCCGGCTGTGATGAGGAGGGATGAGCTGGTCCCCAGATCACCGGCAGAGCTCTCAGGCGGGGCAGGCAGAGCGCTCAGGTGGTAGAGCCTGGGGGCAGATCACAGGCCTGTGGGGACTGGGCTATCAGACGGGGGCTGCGGCTGAAATGTCCAGGAAGGGGCAGGGTGGCTGTGCTGTGGGCCTGTCCCAAGGGAGGGCAGGGCCCCTCGGCTGGGGCACTGGAGACTGGCAGGTGTGGGCACAGGGCCCGCTCACACTTTCCTCCTGAAGAAGTGGTGCTCAGTTTTGCTCTGGGAACATGCAAATGTGCCAGGTCTCCCTACTCCCTCCCTGGGCCTGGGGCAGCAGGGGCCGAGGTAGAGGTGGCAGTAAATTCAAAGGGCTTGTCAGGGGCCCCTGAGCATTGGGCTTTCAGAGGGCACCCAGCCAGGGCCACAGTATTCAGATGGAGGCAGGATGGGTGCACTGGGGCCCTGCAGCTGGCAAGCCCCATTTAGCAGGAAGGAAGCCCCGTTTAGCTGGAAGCAACAGAAGTGAGGGAGCCATGGGGGGCTCAGCTTGACTGCTTCTGTGCCCCAGCTGTCATATTTATACTGGGAGCCCACAGAGGTGCCTGGCCTCCTCCCTCCCTGCTAAGGTAGTGGCAGCTGGACCCAGTCTGCTCAGCGATCAGAAGCCTGTGGGATTCCATGTGGACGCTGGAGGCATCTCTGCCCAATCTCCAGGAACTTCCTGTGTGCCTCTGTAGGCCATGGGGGGTCAGGGGCTCTTCTGTGAGCAGTATTGTAAAGAGCCAATACAAGGGTGTGGATCCCAGGGGACTCACACCCACTCACCTCTTCCCTTTGTTACGGAGCCTCTCACTCACTTACCCCTTCCTCATATTAGGGGATCTGTCACTCACCACTTCTCCATGTTAGGAACCTCTCCTGGCTCTCAGCTTTTCTTCCCTGTGCTTTCCGTGTCCTCATTCTCTGGTGAGCCCCAGTGCGCTCTCTTAGGAGATGCACTTGGTATTTTGGTATTTACTCACCATTTTGATTCCTCTTAACGAGAGAGGCACATGCCGGCTGTTTCCGTTCAGCCAACTTGAACCTGAACCCCCAGGTATTTTTTCCACCACTTTTTACTTTGGGAAATCCAGTCCCAATGTGTTTGTCATTCATTTCAGGATAATTTTTATTTTCTCCAGTAGTTTTAAAATTACTTTTTATTTATTCTAAATATCCTTCACTCTACCATAGTTAAGACATGAATTTCTTTTATAAATTTGTGCACGTTAAGCTTATGTTCTTACTTCATTTCTCCAAAAATGTCAACTATTTTCTTTGCAGGTATTTACTGACTAACATACTCCTTATTTCCTTCATTCTGAAAATGTGACACATAGATAACAGTTCACTCTTCTCATTCTATTTCTTGTGAGCCTTAATTATCTTTTCTATGTTTTTCATTTCTAAGGTTTCTCTGATGACTTCTGAAAATTTTAATAATATTCTACACCAATATCATATTTATCATTTTAGCTGTGTCTTGTTCTGGATGAAATTATTTCTAAATATGTTAATATAATTTACTATTTTTCATCTCACAATATCTTTCCAACTCATTTCTATAATTGCCTGTTTTTTCTCTAATGGCTTCTGTGATTTTCATTCCTCTGGGGTGGTTTTCCTCTCACACACCTCATCTTCCATACAGAGTTTCTCCCAGGGTGTCCACGCTCCCAAGCTCAGAATCAGCTCCGTGTTATGCCTGGCACAGCGGGGCCCATGTGAGCCTCACACTCGTGTGAGAGATGCCCGGTCCAACAATGATAAAGCACTTCTGTGTCATGTGCATCCGGGGGAGGTGGCTCAGTGTTGAGTGTGGCCCGGGTCACTGAGCTGAGCTATCCCAGATTCTGTCCACAAACACAGACGAGGGGGAGCCACGGTCTCCCTAGGGTCTCACGGTTTCCTCCACTTTTTTCTTTGTTTTGAGAGAGAGGCAAAGTGCCATGACTGCTCTGTGAGCTGGACTGATGTAGACTTGAACCAAAGCTGAGGTCTTGAACGTTCCTAGGTACTGATAAAGCACCTTAGGTTGTTTCTAGAAAACACTGAAAAATTAACCCTTTTGCTAATGATGTAGAAACAAACCCTGCCCTGAACCGAACTCCTGAAATTCTCAGGTTAAACTTCATTACCCAATCCCCTCACTGCAGACACCCAATAGAAAAGTCACAGATGCAGGATGACTCATTTTTAAAAAGGGGAAGTTGAGAAGGGAACTATTTTGTTGAAAGAAAACCCACAATCCAGTGCCAAGAAAGAAGTCAACTTTTCCTCCCCCGTTTCCCTGCATTTCTTCTCTGTGCTCACGGCCACACGCAGCTCAGCCTGGACTGCAGGGCCAGGTGTCAGGTGTGTCTCTGCTGACCTGAGCCTGCCTGCAACGTGGACCTGCATCTTCCCTGAAGCATCTCCAGGTCTGGAGAGATGACAGCTATGGTAATGACCCTGCACTGCTGTGCTGATGGACGGGGTGAAGGAGGGAGGGAGACCCCATGGGGAGGCTGTGAGAAGGAAGGGGAAGCCTTCACTCACCCTCATCGGGAAGAGCAGATGCAGAAAACCACCAGTTCTATTTGCTGCTACATCCCAGCTCTCAGTGAGATTAAAACAAACCAGACAGACAGTGGCTGGGGGTCAGGAAAGACCCCATTACTGTCTGAAATGTCTGTAGAGGGCCTGATGGTCGCCTCAACCTCAGCCCTAAAGGAATGAGAGCCAGGCTCCTAGGGAGGGCAGTTCTGCTTCCTGTGTGGCTGCAGATGACACAACCCCATGACAAGAAGGACCCAGCCTCTGAGGGTCCACACCCTGTGTGTCTCTGTCCTGCCAGCACCAAGGGCTCATCCATCCACAGAGCAGGGCAGTGGGAGGAGACACCATGACCCCCATCCTCATGGTCCTGATCTGTCTCGGTGAGATTTCAAGAGGGAGGGGAGATTCTAACCTAGGAGGGACCTCACCCCACAGCCAAACTCTGGTCTATGAGGAGACCCCAGGGACTCACAAAGACCCCAGGGAGGGGAGGACCTGCTCAGGCTTCAGGGGCATATCTCTTATAGGGAACTCTCTTCTAGGGGTGAATCTGGGCTCCAGAAACCACCTGCAGGCAGGTGAGTCTGTCCACAGCTGGCCCAGGTCCTCCTCCTTACTGGGGACAAGGCCCACCCCTGTGCAGCTGGGGATGGGGAATAGCAGTTCTGGGCTGACTAATGGGGGTCTGGAGGGTCCTGGGCTGAGGGCTGACATCTGGTGGGTGGGAAATGACTTGGAATCTGACCTCTGATTTCCTGCCAGGGACACTTTCCAAGCCCACCCTCTGGGCTGAGCCAGGCTCTGTGATCACCCAGGGGAGTCCCGTGACCCTCAGATGTCAGGCGAGCCTGGAGACCCAGGAGTACTATCTGTATCGAGAAAAAAAAGCAGCATCCTGGATTACGAGGATCCCAGAGGAGCGTAGGAAGACGGGCCAGTTCCCCATCCAGTCCATCACCTGGGAAGACGCAGGGCAGTATCGCTGTCGGTATTACAGACGCAGTCGCAGGTCAGAGCTCAGTGACCCCCTGGAGCTGGTGGTGACAGGTAAGAGGACACACAGGGGTCCCAGCTCCAGACTCTGAGGGGGTCTCCTCTCAGGAATATCTCCCTTCGCACAGCCCAGCCCTGGGGATGATGTGGGAGGTGAGAGCCTCACTTAACACGGTGCCTCCTTCTCTCCTAGGGGTCTACAGCAAACCCACCCTCTCAGCCCTGCCCAGCCCTGTGGTGACCCCAGGAGGAAGCGTGACCCTCCAGTGTGGCTCACAGACGGCATTCGATGGCTTTGCTCTGCACAATGAAGGAGAAGATGAACACCCACAACGCCTGAACTCCCAGCCCCGTACCCCTGGGTCAACCCGGGCCGTCTTCTCCGTGGGCCGCCTGAGCCCGAGTCGCAGGTGGATGTACAGGTGCTATGGTTATGACTCTCATGCTCCCTATGTGTGGTCTTCACCCAGTGATCTCCTGGAGCTCCTGGTCCCAGGTGAGAAATTCACAGCATTGCCTGGAGATCCCTGAGTCTCCGGGCAGGTGGGGAGGAGCCGTGTCTCAGGGCAGCTCCAGGTGGGATGGTGTTGGGGTGAGAGGGCTCAGGGCTCCTGGGCCAGAGACACAGGAAGATGAGCAGTGATAAGGCCAGGGGAGAGGGAGGATTTGTGGGGAGCCTGAGGGTCGGCTCCTGGAGACCATGACCACCTTTCCCAGGTGATTCTGAGAAGCCATCACTCTCAGTGCAGCCAGGTCCTGTCGTGACCCCTGGGGAGACCCTGACCCTCCAGTGTGGCTCTGATGTCGGCTATGAGAAGTTCGCTCTGTACAAGAAGGGGGAACGTGGCCTCCTCCAGCGCCCCGGCCGGCAGCTCCAGGCTGGGCTCTCCCAGGCCAACTTCACCCTGAGCCCTGTGAGCCACTCCGACAGGGGCCAGTACAGATGCTCCGGTGCCCACAACCTCTCCTCCGAGTGGTCGGCCCCCAGTGACCCTCTGGACATCCTGATCGCAGGTGAGGAGGCCAGTGGGTTCAGTCAGGGACCCAGGCTCTGCACAGGCCCTGCCAGGGAGCCCAGGTGGTGATGGCCGGGATGAAGGGTGGGGGTCCTAAGGGAGGGAGAGACAGAGAGAGAGGAGATGGGTGGGGAGAAGGAGACAGAGAAAACAGAGACTAAGGGTCCCAGAGAGAGGCCTGGGGAGGTCTCAGCTCAGAACAAGGCGGGGCAGCCCCTCACCCATCCTTCTTCTCTCCAGGACAGATCCCTGACACACCCTCCCTCTCAGTGCAGCCCGGCTCCACGGTGGCCTCAGGAGAGAACGTGACCCTGCTGTGCCAGTCACAGGGGTGGATGGACACTTTCCTTCTGACCAAGGAGGGAGCAGCTGATGCCCCCCTGCGTCTAAGATCAAAGTACCAATCTGATAAGGACCAGGCTGAATTCCCCATGAGTCCTGTGACCTTAGCCCACTCGGGGACCTACAGGTGCTATGGCTCACGCAGCTTCGACCCCTACCTGCTGTCTCGCCCCAGTGACCCACTGGAGCTCGTGGTCTCAGGTGAGAGCCCTGACCCTGTCCTCTCTGAGCTCAAAGGCTCAGCTCAGGCCCTGCCCCCAGGAGAGCTCTGGGCTGGGATGGAGAGGGGGGGTCTGAAGGAGACACAGCCAGAGGGGCCTCAGCCCTCAGAGGGAAGGAGGACAATGGGGCCCTCCCACGCATACCCACCCTCAGTGGCATCGCCAGCATCATGAAGAGGAGAGGTGGGTGAGGGAGGGGACTGGAGGGCCACAGGGCCAATGTAGAGAAATTTGGTTTGAGGTGGAGGCTTCAGGCAAGGCCCAGCTCCTCTGCCTCCTCTCATTCTTTACCCAGGACCCTCCAGGGGACCCAGCCCTCCACCCACCGGTCCCACCCCCACACCTGGTGAGTGACTAAGGCCTCTCGGCTGGGAGGGAGTGCCGCCTCCCCCAGGACAGTCCTGAGTCTCCCAGAGGATCTCGTTTCCCTCAAGGACTCAGTTCAGGCCTCCTCCAGGAGCTGGGCAGAGACAGATGGGGGCACAGGCTTCCAGGGGCTCTGAGGCTCGGCTGCTGAGGGGTTGGGGCTCGAGGTAGAGCGAGACGTTGGGGCCCAGCCTGGGGGAGGAGCAGCTGGGCTGACATGGGGAGTAGGACAGCCCTAGTCCTCACCTTTGCGTCCCCTGGGGACCAGCTTGTCACTCCCCTGGATTCAGATCCCCAAAGTGGTGAGTGAGGGTCTCTGAGTGGCAGGTGGGCAGGATCCAGGGGAGGCAGGGGTGGGTTCTGCCATTGGATTAAGGCTCCTCTGGAGATGATGACATGGACAGGCCCCTCCTCCGCCTGGGCCTCAGTTTCTCCATGTGTAAAGGAGAGAGACCTGCACGGGTGGGAAAGTTCCTTTCAGCTCTGACTCCCAGCTGTGTCCTCCTGGGAGAAGAGGCCACCTAGGGAAGCCTCCAGACCCAATTCCACAGGGGCCTGTCCTGTCCCACCTGCAGCAGTGATGGTGACAGTGACCTGGGGCAGGAGAGGGGAGCAGGGCCATGGTTCAGGAGGTCAGGCTCTTTCCCTGCAGCTCCGGGGCTCAGCTCAGGTGCAGGGAACAAAGGCTGCAGGTCAGACTCCTGGGTTCCCTTCCCAGCTCTGCCGCTGCCTAGCTGGGGGGCCTGGGGCAGGCGACTCCCCTCTCTGAGCCTCAGTTTTTCAACTGTAAAGTGGGTGGGATGGATGTGTCAATTCCATGGTGCACGACTATTGTGGGGGTTGGAGGAGATGAATAAGAGGCCGAGCGGTTACCTGCACACAGTAGGTGCTCAATGAATGACATCACCCCGTTCCTGACGTCATTGTGCTCAAGGTCTGGGAAAGCACCTGGGGGTTGTGACTGGGGCCTCAGTGGCCTTCGTCCTGCTGCTCTTCCTCCTCCTCCTCCTCTTCCTCGTCCTCCGACATCGACGTCAGTGCAAACACTGGACATCGGGTGAGTACAGAAGGGGGAACCCGGTGGGCACACCGAGGGTGGGCTCAGGGCACCAGCCAGAGGGAATCCAAACCGCTGGGAAAATGCAGCTTTGAGACTGTTCTAGCATTTCTCACCAGGCAAATCGAGAAAGCACTTAATGTCAATTCCCACATACAAATGTAAAGTATCCTTCGGGCTCTCTTCATCTTTTGAGACATTTGGAGCATGGAAGCAGGAGTGTTTCCAGGTTTCCTTCCTTACCTTGGAGCTGCATGTGCAGGGCAGGTGTTCCCAGGGCTGAGACTCTGTCCTTCTTCACGCAGCCCAGAGAGAGGCTGATTTCCAACATCCTGCAGGGGCTGTGGAGCCAGAACCCACAGGCAGAGGCCTGCAGAGGAGGTAATTCTGCCCAAAGACCCCAGACTCCCACCCACCCTGGCCCATACACTGCCCCTAAAGCTCCTGTGTCCTCCCCCAGGTCCAGCTCAGCTGCCGACACCCAAGAAGAATCCCTCTGTGAGTGAGAGGAAGAGGTGATCCCAGCCAGGAGGGAGATGGGGGCCCACAGTTTCCGTAGCAATGGGGAAAGAGCACAGGCTGGAAGGGGTCTGGGGCTCAGGGTGACATGATCTCACCCCACACTGTGGGACCTCCGGACATCCCAGCCCCTCCCTGGATGTCAGCCGCCCCATCTGGGAGCTGGGCAGGGCTGGCGGGGCTGAGAGGTCCCAGGGAACCTTCCCAGGAGACAAACCCTTGCTCTGCCCCAGCAGATGCTGCCGTGAAGGACACACAACCTGAGGACGGGGTGGAGCTGGACACTCGGGTGAGACCCCGCCCCGTCCCAGGCACCAGAGGCCTCCTGGTGCCAGATCTAACCCAGCAGGACTTCTCTGTCCTCCTTCCCCGGTTCTCAGTACCATCCAGGATGGACCCTCCATGTCCAGCACGCTGCTTCCCACCTGCTGTGACCTCACTCTCTCCTGGTGTCCTGGGACCTTGCGGGCCTCCTCCCGGGTCCCCTTCCTGCTCCTCGTCCACTGTTTGGCCGTCTGGTTGTTAGAGGGCTCCCCAGGCCTCAGGAGGATGAGGAATCAATGAACCACCCCAGTGCCCTGGGCTTCCCTTCATTCATTCATCCAGCAAGTGTTCCTAGGAGCTCACTGTGGATGGGGCTCCCTGTGGGGTCTACTGACACAGCAGGGAGCAAAGCCGCCCCTGCCCTCCTGAGCTAACCTCACGGTGGGAGACAAAATGCAAATAAATGCACAGTGTCCAGGAGAGCGACGTGCCGTAAGGAAAATAAACCAGGGAAAGGGCAGAGAGTGCAGGGCAGTGGTGCCAGTCTGGATGGTAAGGGGAGAGCTGTCTGGTCAGCTGTCATCTGAGAAGCCTGGACGGAGAGGGCCACACCATCCAGAGGAAACAGCAGTGCAGAGGCCCCGAGGCCGCAGTGAGCTCTTGCGGGAAGGCGGGCGTGAGGCTGCAGCAACATGGGCAAGGTCAGAGTGAGGAGGAGAGGCCAGAACCGCAGGGAGGGAGCAGCAAGGCCCTCCACGGCCTTAGGGCGTCCCTGAGATTCCATCAGGAAAGGGATGTAATCGGATCACTCTGGGAACAGTGGGGAAAATTCACTCCAGGGGATCAGGGGGACTCAAGGACACCCCCTACCACTGTCTCTCCAGCACAGCCCACATGATGAAGACCCCCATGCAGTGACCTATGCTAAGGTGAATCACTCCAGACCTAGGAGAGAAATGGCCTCCCCTCTTTCCCCTGTCTGAGGAATTCCTGAACACAAGGGACACACAAGCAGAAAAGGACAGGAGGTCCTTTCCTCTCTCTTACCCTCACCATGTCCCTTCCCTCTCATTCTCCCCCCTCTGCAGGCTGCTGCATCTGAAGCCCCCCAGGATGTGACCTATGCCCAGCTGCACAGCTTGACCCTTAAACGGGAGGCAACTGAGCCTCCTTCGTCCCAGGCAGGGGAACCTCCAGCTGAGCACAGCATCTACGCCACTCTGGCCGTCCACTAGTCCAGGGAGGAGCCAGACTCTACACACCATGAAGACTCAGGACCCCAGAAGGCATGGAAGCCGCCCCCAGTGGGCATCATCGAACCCCAGCCAGCCTGGACCCCTAACATAGACCACCAGAAGATTCTGGGAACTTTGGGAGTCACCTGATTCTGCAAAGATAAATAGTATCCTTGTATTATCAAAATAAAGAAGCAGATCTCTCAGTTCACAATGAGTTAACTGGTAAAACAAAACAGAAGTCTGAAAATGTTTTTAAATTGATTGATCATGTAAATATTACACATCAAACCGATGACATGGGAAAATAGGAGCCTCTAATGAGGGCAAACAAAAAATAGAGAAAAAGTAATAAAGTCAAAAGGCTTATTCTTGAAAACATTAATGATACATGAATCTTGGCCACGATGAGGAAAAAAAAAATAAAAGAAGAGCAGGCACACATTTCCATACAGGAACAAAATAGGAGGCAGCACTACAGACCCTACGCACAGCTTTACAAAGGTGAAAGAAAACTGAGCAATTCTGCACTGACATAACAGAAAATGCAGATGAGATAGATGAAATATTCAAAACTACAGTTTATTTAATGAACTTAAGGATAAATAGAAAATCTGAATCATCATAAACATATATAAAATTTATTAATCCTGTAATCAAAAATGTTCCCACAAAGTAAATGTCACTTCAGGAAGGTTTGTTGGTGGCTTTTTCAAACTCTTATGCACTCAAGAAACACACACACACATACATACACACACACACACACATACACACACACACACAAACACACCCACCCCACACCCCAAACTTGCATAAATTTTCCCTGAGAATATTTTGTGTATATTTACACAAATAAATTTTATCAGACTAGGAACAAATTGATACCAAAACCTAACAAGGAAACTACAAAATGGGAAAATCATAGAAGATCTCTCAGAGAAATTTAAATCCCTTAACAAATATTAGCAAGTAAGATTCATGTCTCTGTAAAATAGACAACATATTATGACCACACTGGTTTTTATTATTTTTTTATTTTGTTTATGAAAAGCGAGGGTAGCTCAGGGGAGTGATGGCAGGGGATGGGGAGGTTGGGGAGGGATAACATCAGGAGAAATACCTAATGCAGGTGACGGGGGGATGGAGGCAGCAAGCCACCGTGGCATGGGTGTACCTATGTAACAATCCTGCAAGATCTGCACATGTACCCCAGAACTTAAAGTATAATAAAAAAACTCAATGTAATTCAATATTTTTATTTTTATTTTTATTTACTTTTTCTTTTTTTTTGAGACGGAGTTTCGCTCTTGTTACCCAGGCTGGAGTGCAATGGCGCGATCTTGGCTCACCGCAACCTCCGCCTCCTGGGTTCAAGCAATTCTCCTGCCTCAGCCTCCTGAGTAGCTGGGACTACAGGCACGTGCCACCGTGCCCAGCTAATTTTTGTATTTTTAGTAGAGACGGGGTTTCACCATGTTGACTAGGATGGTCTCGATCTCTTGACCTCGTGATCCACCCGCCTTGGCCTCCCAAAGTGCTGGGAATACAGGCGTGAGCCACCGCGCCCGGCCAATATTTTTAAAAAATTAACAGAACTTATCAATTCAATAGACAAAGCTTTCGTCTCAGCACTTTTTCATATACATGCTGACCATTTTTGTGTCTTCTTCTGAGAAATGCCTGTTAAGCTCCTTTGCTTGTGTTTCAAGTAGTTTTTGGTTTCTTGCTGTTTTATTGTTTTAGTTCCTCATATATTTTTGAATATTAACCCTTTATCAGGTATAGAGCATGAAACTATTTTCTACCATTTCTGCATTGTCTCTTTATTCTGTTTGCTGTGCAGAAGCTGTTTAGTTTGAAGCCACAGCCTTTGTCTATTTTTGTTTTGTTGCTTGTGTTTTCAGGGTCATATCCAAAAAACCTTGCCCAAACCAACTTTTGGAAGCTTTTCTTCCGCCTGTTTTGCATATGGGATTAGATAAGGGTTCAATTTCATTCTTCTTCATATGAATATTCGAGGATGTGAGCTGTGCCCAGCTGCACAGCTTGACCCTCAAACAGGAAATCATGAAGCCTCCTTCCTGCCAGGAAGGGGAACCTTCAGCTGAGCAGAGCGTGTATGCTGCTTTGGTCATCCACCTGCCCAGGGAGGATCCAGACCACCACACTCCATGGAGACTCACTTCTCCCAGGACCATTTATTCAAAATGCCTGCCCTCCCTCTATTATATGTTCTTGGAAACTTTGTTGAGAATCAACTCTTCATAAACGTGTGTGTTTCATTCTTTGTTTTCATCCCTGTTGCACTGATCACTGTACCTGTTTCTATGCCAGTTCCATGCTGCGTTGATCGCTATAGCTTTGTAAGATATTTGGGGATTCCATAGCGTGATGCCTCCTTTTTCCCTTCGCTCCAGATTGTTTTGGCTATTTGGGGTCCTTTTGTAGTCCCATTCAAATTTTAGGATTTTTTTCTACTTCTGTGGAAAATGACCTTGGAATTTTGATAGGAATCGCATTGAGTCGCAGGTATAGACTTTTTTTAAGTTCCAGGGCACATGTGCAGGATGTGCGGGTTTGTTACATAGGTAGGCATGTGCCTTGGTAGTTTGCTGCACCTATCAACCCATCACCTAGGTATTCAGCCCAGCATGCATTAGCTGTTTTTCCTAGTACTCTCCCTCCTTTCATTCCCCACTCTTCCCCCACAGGCCCCAGTGTGTGTTGTTCCCCTCCCTGTGTCCATGTATTCTCATTGTAATATAAACATTTTAACAATATTAACTCTTGCAGACCATGAACAGAAGCTACCTTCTGATTTATATAGGTCTTCTTCAATTTAATTCATCAATATTGTGAAGTTTTCCATGCAGAGATATTCAACCTCCTCGGTTAAATTTAATTCTAAAATATTTTTTAGCTACTGTAAGTGGAATTTTTCTTTTGATTTCTTTTTGGATAGTTTGTTTTTAGTGTATATAGATGCTACTGATTTTTGCATGTTGATTTTGTATCCTGCAACTCGACTTAATTCATGGATTAGTTCTAAAAGTTGTTTGGTTGAGTCTTTAGGGATTTTTATATATAAAATCAAGTCACCAAGCAGAGACAATATCACTTTTTATCTGATTTGAGTGCTTTTGTATGTTTTATTGCCTAATTGCTCTGTCTAGGACTTCTATTATTATGCTGAACAGAAGGGGTGACAGTATATATTTTTGAGCAAGGATTCTTCCATCCTCTTCCTTTGGAAAGGACAGGTGTTAATTGCACTCTGGCTGAACTCCTAGGACTTCTCATGCATGTGTGTGCTCAGCCCTCGGTCAGCCTCATTGGAAAGGGGCCAATTAAGGAAGGCACCAGGTGCATTTGCTGCTAAGTCCTGGCCACAGGCAGTGGATGACAGATGATTATTTAAATAAAGAGCAGCTTTCCTTTCAAAATCAGAGTGCTAACCCACCCACTATCCCTAAGGCTTGAGGGCAGGACCACTGAAAAAGTAGGAGAAAGGTTCTGGGAACTAAACAAGGGGCACTGAGGCAGAAATGAATCAAGGGCTGTATCCAGGGAGATACGGAGGAGACCGTTAGAAAATAGTATCAAAAAAAGGGAAGCTCAAGCAGAGAACTGATTAGTAGAAAGAAAATCCACGACCCAGGGTCAGTGGAGGAGCTGCGTTTTCTTCCCCTATTTCCATGCATTTCTGCACTATGCACAGTGATACTGCCGTCGCTATCTCAGCCCTGCAGGCTTGTCAGAGCCCAGTGACCCCCTGGAGCTGGTGGTGACAGGTGAGAGGATACTCAGGGTTCCCAGCCCGAGGCTCTGCCCTCAGGAAGGGGGTTGGCTCTCAGGGGCACCTCCCCTCTCACAGCCTAGCCCTGCGGAATGATGTGGAAGGAGTGAATCCCATTTAACATGGTGCCTCCTTCTCTCCTAGCATTCTACACCATACCCACCCTCCTGGCCCAGCCCAGCCCTGTGGTGACTTCAGGAGGTAAGGTGACCCCATTGTGTCCCTCACAGCTGGGATTTAACAGGTTCATTCTGACCGAGGAAGGCAAACACAAGCCTCCCGAAACAGTCCAGTAAACAGTTCCAAGCCCTGACTTGCCTATTAAACTTTTCACTCCTTAAAACCACTCCACGTGTGTCTGTGTCATTTTATCTAAACCAATGTGAGACCAAACATCCTGGTGTTCCTCCTATCATCAAAGCTGTATCATTTTTGTGTGTTGGCCGGGAAAGGGAATTCACTCATCAGACTGTGAGTATCGAGCAAATCTCAACCTTAAATCTGTCCTTTAATCTCAAGGTTTTCTTCCAGCTATCCTGTCACCAAATTTATTTCTCTCTCTATCCATGGTCTCTTTCTCTCTCTATGTCTAATGTGCTGGAATCTTTACAGTCCAGGAAAACAGACCTGTTTTCCTGGACTGTAAAAAAAATTGCAAATTGCAGCAGGCAGGAACTCATCAAATGTCTCTCTCTATGGTTTCTCTGGCGAGAACATGATATTTCTAAGCCAACAGTGGTACCTAGTAGGAATGAAAATCCTTTTCATAAGACACATTGTTGGTCCTTTACTATACACCGAAGTCTCTTTTCACACCACTAAAAAACAGGCTCTAAGTTACTTCTGTAAATGGGAGAGCTCTGTTTTCAACAGTTAGGATTAAAATGTTTTCTGCAGCTAAATTTTAGCCCCAATATTTTCCCATCTGTAGAAAAACAGCCATCTGTGAAAAACAGGTTTCTACATTCTTTTAAGGCACGTATTCTGTCTTCAATTAAGACAGTTCTTAATTAGTAAAGGAATTTTTAGTTCAAAACTTAACCAAAACCATTTTTCTAAGGATAGATTCTTTAGCAAGGGCCATGATAACAGGCAATCTAGCTCACTGCCTTCGTTAAGGGAGTCTTGCCGAAAGGCAACACCGTCTCTCCAGAAATTCATTTTTCAGGAAGCCAGGCAAATCACACAGATTCAGAAAGCCAAAAGAAAATCACACAAGGCAAATAAGCTAAGGTTGCGTAAGAGTGGTTAGTCCCATCACTTAGCCCGTCTGGTTCCACAGCTTGCAGAACCACGTCTTCAACCATGGGTGGCACATTTAACATGGTGCCAGGATCCAGAAACCAGGAAGGGGAAACAGTCAGAGGACACGCCCTGTCTTCTCCTCCACTCTGGGTCATATGGAAAGGAAGGAAACTAAAAGAATGCTTTTATTCTCACTTTTTTTTCCCAGATGATTGTTGCTTTTTTTTTTTTTTAATTGTATTTGGGCTCTAGGGTACATGTGCACATCCTGCACCCTGCAGGATTGTTGCATAAGGACACACATGTCATGGTGGTTTGCCGTTTCCATCCTCCCCCTCCACCATTGCCTACATCAGGCATTTCTCCCGGTGTTATCCCTCCCCCTCCTCCCCGCCCCGCCTTGTTCTCCCCCATCCCCCCACCTACCCCTGTGAGTGTTGTTCCCTTCCCTGTGCCCAAGTGTTCTCATTGTTCAACACCTGCCTATGAGTGAAAACATGCGGTGTTTGGTTTTCTGTTCTTGTGTCAGTTTGCTGACAATGATGGTTTCTAGGTTCATCCACGTCCCTACAAAGGACATGAACTTGTCATTTTTTATGGCTGCATAGTATTCCATGGTGTATATGTGCCGCATTTTTTTGTTCAGTCTGTCACTGATGGGCATTTGGGTTGGTTCCAGGTCTTTGCTATCATAAACAGCACCACAATGAACATTCGTGTGCATGTGTCTTTATGATCAAACAATTTATAATCCTTTGGGTATATACCCAGTAATGGGATTGCGGGGTCAAATGGAATTTCTATTTCTAGATCCTTGAGGAATTGCCACACTGTCTTCCACAGTGGTTGAACTAATTTACACTCCCACCAACTGTGTAAAAGTGTTCCTTTTTCTCCACATCCTCTCCAGCATCTGTCTCCAGATATTTTAATGACTGCCATTCTAACTGGCATGAGATGGCATCTCAATGTGGTTTGATTTGCATTTCTCTAATGACCAGTGATGATGAGCATTTTTTCATATGTTTGTTGGCTGCATATTTGTTTTCTTTTGAAAAGTGTCTGTTCATATCCTTTGCCCACTTTTGAATGGGTTTGTTTGTGTTTTTCCCGTAAATCTGCTTTAGATTCTGGATATTAGCCCTTTGTTTGATTGGTAGATTGTGAAAATTTTTTCCCATTCTCTTGGTTCCCAGTTTATGCTAATGATTGTTTCTTTTGCTGTGCAGAAGCTCTTAAGTTTAATTAGGTCCCATTTGTCTATTTTGGCTTTTGTTGCCATTGCGTTTGGTGTTTTGGTCATGAAGACCTTGCCTATGCCTGTGTCCTGAATAGTGTTGCCTAGGTTTTCTTCTAGAGTTTTTATGGTGTTAATTCTTATGTTTAAATCTTTAATCCATCTGGAGTTAATTTTTGTATAAGGTGTAAGGAAGGGGTCCAGTTTGATGGCTAGCCAGTTTTCCCAACACCATTTATTAAACAGGGACTCCTTTCCCCATTGTTTGTTTTTGTCAGGTTTGTCAAAGATCGGATGGTTGTAGATGTGTCGTGTTGCCTCGGAGGCCTCTGCTCTGTTCCATTGGTCTACATCTCTGTTTTAGATAATATCTTGAAGTGTTTTCCAACTTGGATTAATTCTCCCCATCACATTCAGGTATGCTGATCAAGTGTAGATTAGGTTTTTTTCACATAATCCCATAGTTCTTGGAGGCTTTGTTCATTTCTTTTCACTCCTTTTTCTCTAATCTTGACTTCTCATTTTATTTCATTGATTTGATCTTCTATCTCTGATATCCTTTCTCCTGCTTCATCGATTCGGCTGTTGACACTTGTGTATGCCTTGAGAAGTTCTTGTGCTGTGTTTTTCAGCTCCATCAAGTTGTTAATGTTCTTCTCTAAGCTGGTTATTCTAGTTAGCATTTCTTCTAACTTTTTTTCAAAGTTCTTAGTTTCTTTGGATTGGATTAGAACATGGTCTTTTAACTCAGAGAAGTTTGTTATTACTCACCTTCTGAAGCCTGCTTCTGTCCATTCTTCAGATCCATTCTCTGTCTTTTTTTGTTCCCTTCATGGTGAGGAGTTGTGATCCCTGGGAGGAGAACAGGTGTTCTGTTCTTTGATGCTTTCATCCTTTTACTGCTGGTTTTTTCCCTATCTTCATGGATTTATCTCCCTTTAATCTTTTTTTTTTTTTTTTTTTGAGACAGAGTCTCGCTCTGTCACCAGGCGCTAGGCTGGAGTGTAGTGGCACGATCTCGGCTCACTGCAACCTCCGCCTCCCGGGTTCAAGCAATTCTCCTGCCTCAGCCTCCCGAGTAGCTGGGACTACAGGCGTGCGCCACCACGCCCAGCTAATTTCTGTATTTTTTTTTAGTAGAGACGGGGTTTCACCATGTTGCCCAGGATGGTCTCGATCTCTTGACCTCATGATCCGCCTGCCTCGGCCTCCTAAAGTGCTGGGATTACAGGCGTTCCCTTTAATCTTTGAAGTTGGTGATTTCAGGAGTCTCTGGACGTTTTTTCTGTTAGGTTGGAGCTGTATCTTTTCTGGCCTGTAGAGGGCGCTGCTGGGCGCTCTCGGGTTCCGCCAGGTTGCTGGGTGGGCGGGCCTTCCCTGGAGATTGTTTGCAGGTGAGATGGGCCCCGCCTTCCCGGTGGCGTCTCTCCCAGGGCTCCGTCTTCCTAGTTGGGTCAAGCTGGTGTGTTTGCTGCCAAGCTCTCTAGCCAGGGCTTCAGTGTGAGTTCTGTGGAGGAGCGGCCTGCCAGGCCTTAGGGTCCGTTTCCCTGCTGTCAACTCTGCCTCCCTCTGTGGGACGGTCAGTCCTGCTGGCCTTAGTCCAAACTCCGCCCAGGTCCCTGCGACAACTTGCCTGGCCCCGCGGTAGCTGCTGCTTAGATTTGCATGGACTACCCACCGCGCCCCCCTGTCTGGCACGGCTCTCGTGGACCATGGTTTGCAGGAGGGATGAGGTAAGCACAGGATCCGAAACGGAGCACCGAGGGGGTTAAGTCCTCCGACGCCCCGAGCCAGCTGCACATTTCAGGTGGGGACGCGACCCCCGCCCCCGTCTTGCTTTGCCCCCCTGGGCAGCTCTCGCCCTGCGGCTCCTTCTCTGGGCCTATTTTAGGGCCCTGTCAGTCCCACAGAAACGAACCTGGCACCTTGTTTGGAATCGTGAAGTCCTCTAGCCCTCTGAGTCTCATTCGGGGGGAGCTGCATTCTGGTACTGGTTTCTCTGCTATCTTACCCCCGCCCCCCA
>PVKV010009848.1:60564-78933 GCA_004027835.1 Alouatta palliata
CAGCCTCCCGAGTAGCTGGGACTACAGGCACGTGCCACCATGCCCAGCTAATTTTTGTATTTTTAGTAGAGACGGGGTTTCACCATGTTGACCAGGATGGTCTCGATCTCTTGACCTCGTGATCCACCCGCCTCGGCCTCCCAAAGTGCTGGGATTACAGGCGTGAGCCACCACGCCTGGCCTCTCACTTCTTTTTCTAAACGGGTAACAAATTATCTTCAGCTTGCACCCCTCTGTAATGCACTCTAAACCCTGGAACTTCCTTAACCTCCAAACTTTAAAAAGAAGGGACTCATTTTCCTATGCACAAGGGCATGGCGTCTTTACTAAACCTTTGCAGGTGTTGTAAAATCAACCCAGCCGTTTTACCAATCCTATCAGGCAGGCCCAGGGAAATAGTTCTCCAAATTAGAAGAGCAACTTTCAGGGAAACCATTGAATAACCCCCTTATCTGAAGCCCCCTCAAGTTCCCTTCTCATTACAGAAGCAGGCAAATAAGTGGAGACTTGGGCCAATTTTCTAAAAACCCTAATAGGTATATAAAAGTTTCCAAAATTTAACTCAGGTGTTTAACTCGTGGAGGGATGTTATTTTGCTCCTAAACCAAATCCTAAGAGCAGCTAAAAAGCAGGTAACTCTGCAAACAGCAAATAATTTTTAAAATAAGCAATATATCTTCTATCATACACTAAAAGGGGGGAAAAACAGATAGCAAAGGCCAAGAAATGGCAGAAACACCATTCCCAATAGGGAGGAAAGCCAGTCAGGTAAACAACCATAACTAAAACCCCATAGCTCAGAAAATAAATGGAAAAAGAAGGACTTTTTCATATGCATTTAAAAAGGCCTACAGAAAACCAGGGCCAAACCTCTCAATCACTCTAAACTGTCTATAATGGACCAAAAGCCAAATAAAAATCCCATAGCCTTTATAAAAAGGCTAAAAGAGGCACTAATAAAGTGCACTTCCTTATCCCCTAATTCAGTTAAGGCACAGCTCATCCTGAAGGACAAATTTATTACACAGACATCTCCCAATATTAAAACAAAAACAAAACCTACAAAAGCAAGCTGTAGGACCAAATAGCACCTTTAAAAACCTCCTGAATGTGGCCACTTCGGTCTTTCATAATAGGTACCAGGAGGAGTCCCAAAAGAAAGAAAAAAAAGCTCAGGAGAAGGACAAAGCCTGTAGCAGCAGCTTTGCAGGCTCGCGAAGTCCAGGATCACCAAGGTGCATCCTCTGGTTTCTATCAGTGTGGCAGGCCAGGGCATTTTAAAAAGAAACGTCCAGGGAGCAAAATGAAACAACCTTGACCCTGTTCGGCCTGTGGCCAAAGCCACCGAAAACAGAACTTCTCCCAGAAGTGGAGGCCACTGAGTTCAAAACCCAGTGTCACAGATGGTCCAGGAAAACGGAGAGCTCCTGGGGCTTGACCCTTGGCTCCAGTGGTTCAAGCTGCTCTTACAGCACAAGAACCCTGAATAATTCTGGAAAAAAATAAATAAAGGAAAGTAGACCTCCTTCTAAACACTAAAGCCAATCTCCTTCTCTTTTCTCTAACCCAGGCCTCCCTTCTTCCCATAGTACGACCATTAGGGGCATCTCGGGGAAAACGTCGGATCCATTATTTTCTCAACCTTAGTTAACACGCGTTTTCAAGCCATTGTCATGATAGCTCTGCTAGTCAGAAAAGCCCAGGTTAACCCTAGAAAATTATTTAGCTGCTTACAATTCACATAATGGGGCAGGATCACTGTCCTCTAGGGGGAGCTCTTAGCTGATAAAGAGGCAGTAAAGCAAAAAGTCCGTAAGGCAGAAGAAGCCTGGTCGCTGTCCCCAGGCCAAACACTCAATTAGCTGAGCTGACAGCTCTTACAATAGCACTTAAATTAAGCAAGGAAAAGGTAGCTAACCTTTACACTAAGTCCAAGTATGCTTTCTTGGTTCTCCATGCTCATGCTGCCATTTAAAACAAACAAAATTTTTTTTTTCTTACTGTTAATAAATCTCCTATAAAAATATCACCAAATGGGCGGGCACAGTGGCTCACGCCTGTAGTCTCAGCACTCCACCTGGCCTCGGAGGCCAAGGTGGGCGGCTCACCTGAGGTCAGGAGTTCAAGACCAGTCTGGCTAACATGGTGAAACCCCGTTAGTACTAAAAATACCGGGAAAAAAAAAATTAACTGGATATGGTAACACACAATTGTAATCCCAGCTACTAGGGAGGAGGAGGCAGGAGAATCGTTTGTACCTGGGAGGCCAGCTTGGGCAACAAGAGCAAAACTCCATCTCAAAAAAAAAAACAACAAAAAAATCACCAAAAAATTAGCAGGTTATTATCCTCAGTTTTTCTTCCACAAAAAATTAGCAGGGATACATTGTAAGAAACATGAAAAAATGAATAAGTAAGGTAGCTGAAAGAATAAATTAGCCAATCAGGCAGCTAATTGGCTTCAAGGCAGTAACACACTTGAAGCTCCTTCTAATCTAAAAAGGCTTCACAAGAGAAATTAAACCTCAGTATTCCCCTTAAAAAGAATAAGCCACTTCTCGAGGGCATACTTTTCAGCCCTCAGGATGGCTACAGTCAGGATGGCAAACTCTATTTGCCAGGCCCCAGCCAAAAGAAAGCCCTTAAAAATCCTTCACCACGCTTTTGACTTGGGAAAAGATTAAACTTATCAATGTGCTCCAGAATTGTTTTCAGGCAGGAAACCTCGAACTTGGTTAAGCATGTAACCTCTGTAGCTCACTTCCAGCAAAAATGAGCAAAACTAGCAGAAGCCTATCCTCAGGAAATAAAATCACCTTTATCTAACCCAGGAAATTTGGTATTAGTAAAAACTCTCATCTCTGCTGCCTTCCCTAAGCCAAGCTAAAAAGGGCCCTGCACTGTTCTTCTTTCAATCCCCCTGGCAGCAAAAGTTACAGGAATCCACTTCTGAATACATCACGCTCAAGTCAAAGTCTAGAAAGCTAAAAAAGCAACCCTTAACAGCCTCCCCCCGCTGAAAAAAAAATCCTAAATAGCAAAGTAAAAAATAGAAAATCTTAAGCTAAAAATTATAAAAAATAAGTAAGGGCTACTCCTCTTGCTCAGTCCCACTCCTACCTCACCAAATAGTTTTCATTATTTCTAACCTTTTCTCACAAAGTTCACTGCCACATAGTAAAACTTCTTTTTAATGCATATTTGCAGGGAAATTTAATTATTCATAGAATCGCATTTGTAACTTTATAACTCCCCAAAGGAAAATGTCTTGGAAAGTAAAGTTTTATATATATATATATATATATATATATATATATATATATATATGTATATATAAAATTGCATTTTAGGTTTTGGGGGTACATGTGAAGAACACGCAGGATTGTTGCATAGGTACATACATGACAATGTGGTTTGCTGCCTTCCTCCCCATCACCTATGTCTAGCATTTCTCCCCATGATATCCTTCCCCAACTCCCTGCCCCCCCGCTGTCTCTCCCCTAGGTCCCCCAACCACAGACCCGAGTGTGTGATGCTCCCCTCCCTATGTCCATGTGTTCTCATTGTTCAACACCCGCCTATGAGTGAGAACATGTGGTGTCTGATTTTCTGTTCCTGTGTCAGTTTGCTGAGAATGATGGTTTCCAGGTTCATCCATGTCCCTACAAAGGACACGTACTCATCGTTTTTGATGGCTGCATAGTATTCCATGGTGTATATGTGCCACATTTTCCGTGTCCAGTCTATCATCGATGGGCATTTGGGTTGTTTTAAACAAAATTATTTACTATGCCACTCTTATGAAAACTGTTGTAGTTATGCTACTATTTGCAATAGAACAATCCACTGTAGCACCCACAAGGTAGAATTCTGGTTGTAAAATTCTAATTGCTGTAATATTTTGCCTGATTATCATCCTTATAACAAAATTAATAATTGCAGAAAAAAATTAGTCAAGATTGTTATGCTTACAGCAGAAGTAATAGTAATGAATAAAAAGCAAGCATAAAAGTTTTACTATCGTTAAGTTCAGTAAAACTTTTTACTAAAGATTCATAATATAATGCACTCTAAGCTATAAAAAGGTTATAAAAATTTTATATGGAGAAGGATTTTGTATGGTAAATACTTGTCCTAAAAGGAAATACATGGTTGGTTAAAGGAAGAATATTTAGGACAAGTCAAAAAGTTTAAGTATGTTGTAAGAGGGTCTATGAAAGTCATAAAAAATTTTAATAGTAAAAAAATGTCAAAATTAACGCTAAGGTTATTTTAGCCACCCAGTAACATGTTTCTCCCAATCATATTTCAAGCTGTAAAAATGGCCTAAGCCTAAAGTTATTATCTAATGGTAAATTAAGGGAGAAATGCATGCTTTTCTCTAGGTAAAAGTTACTTTTATGGTAACGTTTCTGGTGACGGACAGCAGCATCTAGTGGAGAGAAACCGGTATTGCAGTCCATTGGTGTAACTAGCAGGCGTTAAAACTCCAGTCAGGTATGGTCTGCAGGGCCCCCACTAACAATGATGATCTTTTTTTTGGGGCGGGGGAAGGAGTCTTGCTCTGTTTCTCAGGCTGGACTGTAGTGGCACAATCTCATCTCACTGCAACCTCCACCTCCTAGGTTGAAGCAATTCTCCTGCCTCAGCCTCTCAAGTAGCTGGGACTAGAGGTGCGTGCCACCACGCCCAGCTAATTGTTGTATTTTTGGTAGAGATGGGGTGGATCACTCTAACAACTGAGGAAATTGCATTTCTCCTATTTCTCTCTTGTCTGAAGCTCCAGCCATTCATAACTGCCTGGTGCTTCCTGCGTATACTGAGTTCACTTTCACTGGGGGTTGCTCTCTGCCTTCTCCTGCTTCTTCCTTCTTTGCTGGGTCAGATGCTACTTCTTCAGGTATCACCTGAGAAGTTTCCATTTCTAAGAAGGCGACCCCCAATCCCTAGGGAAAAAAGTGTCCCTTCTTTTTGTTTCATCATCACCTCATCTTCCGGCAGCATCATTCTGTTATTAGGTTGTGTTTGTTTTCAGATTCAGTTTGTTAAAGGCAGTGACGGGGTGTAACTCATTTCCACATCACCCATTTCCTGCTTGGGATGTGGCACACCAGAGACCCAGGGGATGTTTTCTGAATGAATCTAGGAGTAAATCCCAGGATCCCTCGGGGCTGATAGTCTAAAACCTCATATGGACAGTCTAGAACATTAGAACATAAACCAGGGAATGTGTCAGATGTCTAAGGACCTTCACAGCAGTCCTAGCAATTATTCATAAAGCAGCTGTCATTACTGAGCATAGTTTATCAGGTTATTTATTTCCAGGCATATAATGAAAATAATAATAGAAAAAAATAGCCTACATTACTGACTGACTGCTAAGAACATGGTAGCATTTCACTTTGTATATCACATGTATTAACTATGCAGTTCCCTGCCAAAACCATATAAGGTAGATACCAGCACTATTCTAAGTTTATATATGTCACAGTAATAATGTGGGTAACCTTCCCTAAGTCACATAGTTAAAAGGGGCAGAGCTGTGATCAAATCTCAGGCTTCCTGGCTCCAGAGTCTTCCTTATTAGTTCAACTGCTTGCTTCCTATGAGAAGCAGAATATAACAATCTCTGATTGTCAGTCCACCCTATATCCTTATAAAGAAGACACTTTCGTTACTGCAATTTTATAGAAATGCAAAGTGAGCCTCAGAGAGGCAAAGTGACTAGGAATAAACAAATACCTGCATCTTTCAGGGCTGACAATCTCTGATTGCCAACCTACCAAATATCTTTACAAAGGAGACACAAAAGGAGAAAGAGATAGCAAGAGGCTGCTGTAGGTTTTGAAAGTACTGTGATGTAACTCCAAGCCTGCTGCTTTTTAGTCAATACCCTATAACTGGTTTCCTGAGCCTGGTCTGGAAAGAGATGACCTGAGATGGATGAGGAAGGACCACCTCCAGATGCCACCCTGGGCCATGCTAGTGGTCGTCCTGCTGGGTGAGTTTCTGAAGTCCATTCCTATTTAGAATCCATGCAGTGGATTTGTCTTTTTTCAATTTATTCTGACATACTCACTAAATTTTTATTAGTTTCCTTCAGGGACTCTCTATTTGGGAGTCTCAAAGAGGGGCCCCAGCTTGTACAAATGTATCAGCTAACTCACCAGAAAACGGCGGAAGCGTTATCCATGTCCCTGCGAAGGACGCAAACTCATCCTTTTTTACGGCTACACAGTATTCCATGGTGTATAGGTGCCACTTTTTTTTTTTTATTGCATTTTAGGTTTGGGGGTACATGTGAAGAACATGCAACATTGTTGCATAGGTACACACATGGCAGTGTGATTTGCTGCCTTCCTCCCCATCACCTATATCTGGCATTTTTCCCCATACTATCTCTCCCCAACTCCCCACCCCCTGCTGTCCCTCCCTTTTCCCGCCCCCGACATACCCCAGTGTGTGATGCTCCCCTCCCTGTGTCCATGTGCTCGCATTGTTCAACACCCACCTATGAGTGAGAATATGCAGTGCTTGATTTTCTGTTCTTGTGTCAGTTTGCTGAGAATGACGGTTTCCAGGTTCATCCATGTTCCTACAAAGGACACGAACTCATCGTTTTTGATGGCTGCATAATATTCCATGGTGTATATGTGCCACATTTTCCCTGTCCAGTCTATCATCGATGGGCATTTGGGTTGGTTCCAGGTCTTTGCTATTGTAAACTGTGCTGCAGTGAACATTCGTGTGCATATGTCCTTATAATAGAATGATTTATAATCCTTTGGATATATACCCAGTAATGGGATTGCTGGGTCAAATGGAATTTCTATTTCTAGGTCCTTGAGGAATTGCCACACTGTCTTCCACAATAGTTGAACTAATTTACACACCCACCAACAATGTAAAAGTGTTCCTATTTCTCCACATCCTCTCCAGCATCTTTTGTCTCCAGATTTTTTAATGATTGCCATTCTAACTGGCGTGAGATGGTATCTCAATGTAGTTTTGATTTGCATTTCTCTAATGACCAGTGATGATGAGCATTTTTTCATATGTTTGTTGGCTTCATGTATGTCTTCTTTCGTAAAGTGTCTGTTCATGTCCTTTGCCCACTTTTGAATGGGCTTGTTTGTTTTCTTCTTGTAAATCTGTTTTAGTTCTTTGTAGATTCTGGTTATCAGCCCTTTGTCAGATGGGTAGGCTGCAAAAATTTTTTCCCATTCTGTTGGTTGCTGATTCATTCTAATGACTGTTCCTTTTGCTGTGCAGAAGCTGTGGAGTTTGATTAGGTCCCATTTGTCTTTTTGGCTTTTGTTGCCAATGCTTTTGGTGTTTTGGTCATGGAGTCCTAGCCTACGCCTATGTCCTGAATGGTTTTGCCTAGATTTTCTTCTAAGGTTTTTATGGTGTTAGGTCTTATGTTTAAGTCTTTAATCCATCTGGAGTTAATTTGAGTGTAAGGTGTCAGGAAGGGGTCCAGGTTCTGCTTTCTGCACATGGCTAGCCAGTTTTCCCAACACCATTTATTAAACAGGGACTCCTTTCCACATTGCTTGTTTTTGTCAGGTTTGTCAAAGATCGGATGGTAGTAGATGTGTTGTGTTGCCTTGGAGGCCTGTGTTCTGTTCCATTGATTTGTATCTCTGTTTTGGTACCAGTACCATGCTGTTTTGATTACTGTAGCTTTGTAGTATAGTTTGAAGTCTGGTAGTGTGATGCCTCCAGCTGTGTTCTTTTTGCTTAGAACTGACTTGGCTATGCAGGCTCTCTTTTGGTTCCATATGAAGTTTAAGGTGGTTTTTTCCAGTTCTGCGAAGAAGGTCATTGGTAGCTTGATAGGGATAGCATTGAATCTGTAAATTACTTTGGGCAGTATGGCCATTTTCACGATATTGATTCTTCCTAGCCATGAACATGGAATGTTTCTCCATCTATTTGTGTCCTCTCTTATTTCGTTGAGCAGTAGTTTGTAGTTCTCCTTGAAGAGGTCCTTTACGTTCCTTGTTAGTTGTATTCCTAGGTATTTTATTCTCTTTGTAGCAATTGTGAATGGCAGTTGGTTCTTGATTTGGCTGTCTTTAAGTCTGTTATTGGTGTATAGGAATGCTTGTGATTTTTACACATTGATTTTGTATCCTGAGACTTTGCTGAAGTTGCTTATCAATTTCAGGAGATTTCGAGCTGAGACGATGGGGTCTTCTAGATATACAATCATGTCATCTGCAAATAGAGACAATTTGACTTCCTCCTTTCCTATTTGAATACCCTTTATTTCTTTTTCTTGCCTGATTGCTCTGGATAGAACTTCCAGTACTATATTGAATAGGAGTGGTGAGAGAGGGCATCCTTGTCTAGTGCCAGATTTCAAAGGGAATGCTTCTAGTTTTTGCCCATTCAGTATGATACTGGCTGTTGGTTTGTCGTAAATAGCTTTTATCGTTTTGAGATGTGTTCCATCAATACCTAGTTTATAGAGGGTTTTTAGCATAAAGGGCTGTTGAATTTTGTCAAAGGCCTTCTCTGCAACAATTGAGATAATCATGTGGTTTTTGTCTTTGGTTCTGTTTACGTAGTGAATTACATTTATAGATTTGCATATGTTGAACCAGCCTTGCATCCCCGGGATGAATCCTACTTGATCATGGTGGATAAGCTTTTTGATGTGCTGTTGCAATCGGTTTGCCAGTATTTTATTGAAGATTTTTGCATCTATGTTCATCATGGATATTGGCCTGAAGTTTTCTTTTCTTGCTGAGTCTCTGCCAGGTTTGGTATCAGGATGATGTTGGTCTCATAAAATGATTTGGGAAGGATTCCCTCTTTTTGGATTGTTTGGAATAGTTTCAGAAGGAATGGTACCAGCTCCTCTTTGTATGTTTGGTAGAATTCGGCTGTGAACCCATCTGGACCTGGGCTTTTTTTGGGTGGTAGGCTCTTAATTGCTGCCTCAACTTTAGACCTTGTTATTGGTCTATTCAGGGTTTCAACTTCTTCCTGGTTTAGGGTTGGGAGGGTGCAAGTGTCCAGGAATTTATCCATTTCTTCCAGGTTTACTAGTTTATGTGCATAGAGTTGTTTGTAATAATCTTTGATGATGGTTTGAATTTCTGTGGAATCTGTGGTGATATCCCCTTTATCAGTTTTTATTGCATCTATTTGATTATTTTCTCTTTTCTTTTTTATTAATCTGGCTAGTGGTCTGTTTATTTTGTTGACCTTTTCGAAAAACCAGCTCCTGGATTTATTGATTTTTTGAAGGGTTTTTTGTGTCTCTATCTCCTTCAGTTCTGCTCTGATCTTAGTTATTTCTTGTCTTCCGCTAGGTTTTGAGTTTTTTTGATCTTGCTCCTCTAGCTCTTTCAATTTTGACCATAGGGTGTCAATTTTAGATCTCTCCTTGCTTCTCATATGGGCATTTTTTGCTATATGTTTTCCTCTAGAGACTGCTTTAAATGTGTCCCAGAGATTCTGGTATGTTGTGTCTTCGTTCTCGTTGGTTTCAAAGAACATCTTTATTTCTGCCTTCATTTCATTGTTTATCCAGTCAACATTCAAGAGCCAGTTGTTCAGTTTCCATGAAGCTGTGTGGTTCTGAGTTAGTTTCTGAATTCTGAGTTCTAACTTGATTGCCCTGTGGTCTGAGAGACTGTTTGTTATGATTTCCGTTCTTTTGCATTTGCTGAGGAGTGATTTACTTCCAATTATGTGGTCAATTTAGAGTAGGTGTGATGTGGTGCTGAGAAGAATGTATATTCTATGGATTTGGGGTGGAGAGTTCTGTAAATGTCTATTAGGTTTGCTTGATCCAGGTCTGAGTTCAAGTCTTGGATATCCTTGTTAATTTTCTATGTCGTTGATCTGTTTAATATTGACAATGGGGTGTTCAAGTCTCCCACTATTATTGTGTGGGAGTCTAAGTCTCTTTGTAAGTCATTAAGAACTTGGCCTTACGTATCTGGGTGCTCCTGTATTGGGTGCATATATATTTAGGATCATTAGCTCTTCTTGTTGCATTGATCCTTTTACCATTATGTAATGTCCCTCTGTCTCTTTTGATCTTTGTTGGTTTAAAGTCTATTTTATCAGAGATGAGAATTGCAACTCCTGCTTTTTTTTGCTCTCCATTTGCTTGGTAAATCCTCCTCCATCCCTTTGTTTGGAGCCTTTGTGTATCTTTGCATGTGAGATGGATTTCCTGGATATAGCACACTGATGGGTTTTGGCTTTTTATCCAGTTTGCCAATCTCTGTCTTTTGATTGGGGCATTTAGCCCATTTACATTTAGGGTTAATATTGTTATGTGTGAATTTGATCCTGCCATTTTGATGCTAGCTGGTTGTTTTGCCAGTTACTTGATACAGTTTCTTCATTGTGTTGATGCTCTTTACTATTTGGTATGTTTTTGGAGTGGCTGGTACTGGTTATTCCTTTCTATGTTTAGTATATCTTTCAGGAGCTCTTGTAAAGCAGGCCTGGTGGTGATGAAATCTCTGAGTACTTGCTTGTTCACAAAGGATTTGATTTTTCCTTCACTTATGAAGCTTAGTTTGGCTGGATATGAAATTCTGGGTTGAAAGTTCTTTTCTTTAAGGATGTTGAGTATTGGTCCCCACTCTCTTCTGGCTTGTAGGGGATCTGCTGTGAGTCTGATGGGCTTCCCTTTGTGGGTAACCCGACCTTTCTCTCTGGCTGCCATTAGCATTTTCTCCTTCATTTCAACCCTGGTGAATCTGACGATTATGTGCCTTGGGGTTGCTCTTCTTGAGGACTATCTTTGTGGTGGTCTCTGTATTTCCTGGACTTGAATATTGGCCTGCCTTGCTAGGTTGGGGAAGTTCTCCTGTATAGTATCCTGAAGAGTATTTTCTAGCTTGGATTCATTCTCTCCGTCACATTCAGGTACACCTATCAAACGTAGATTAGGTGTTTTCACATAGTCCCATATTTCTTGGAGACTTTGTTCATTCCTTTTTTACCCTTTTTTCTCTACTCTTGCCTTCTTGTTTTATTTCATTGAGTTGATCTTCGACCTTTGATATCCTTTCTTCTGCTTGGTCGATTCAGCTGCTGAAACTTGTGTATGCTTCGCGAAGTTCTCGTGTTGTTTTTCAGCTCCATCAATTCACTTACATTCCTCTCTAAGTTGGTTATTCTCGTTAGCATTTCGTCAAATCTTTTTTCAAGGTTCTTAGTTTCTTTGCATTGGGTTAGAACATGTTCTTTTAGCTCACAGAAGTTTCTTATTACCCACTTTCTGAAGCCTGATTCTGTCATTTCATCACACTCATTGTCCATCCAGCCTTGTTCCCTTGCTGTTGAGGAGTTGTGATCCCTTGTAGGAGGAGAGGCATTCTGGTTTCGGGTGTTTTCCTCCTTTTTGCACTGGTTTCTTCCCATCTTTGTGGATTTATCCATGTGTGGTCTTTGTGGTTGGTGATTTTCAGATGGGGTCTCTGAGTGGACGTCCAGTTTGTTGATGATGAAGTTGTTTCTTTCTGTTTCTTAGTTTTCCTTCTAACAGTCTGGCCCCTCTGCTGTAGGACTGCTGAGGTCCACTCCCAGACCTGCTCGCCTGGGGATCACCTGCAGCGGCTGGTAAGGGTTGCTGCCAGTAAGGGTTGCTGCCAGTTTCTTCTTCTGCTATCTTTGTCCCAGAAGAATACCCGCCAGATGTCAGTCTGAGCTCTCCTTTATGAGGTGACTCGTTGGTTGTACGGAGGTCAGGGAGCTGCTTGAGGAGAGAGTCTGTCCTTTATAGGAGCTCAAGTGCTGAGATGTGAGCTCTGTTGTTCATTCAGAGTTGCTGGGCAGGTACGTTTAAGTCTGCTGCAGCAGAACTCATAAACCCCTTTTTTTCCCCAGGTGCTCTGTCTCGGGGAGTTAGGGTTTTATTTATGAGTTTCCTTTGTGCTGCGCCTTTTTCCTCAGGGCTGCCTTGCCCAGCGAGGAGGCAGCCTAGTCACTGTCTGCCTGCAGAGGCTTTGCTGAGCTGCTGTGGGCTCTGCCCAGCTGCCGTGTGAACTTCCCTGCAGTCCAGTTTATACCAGTATAGTTAGAACTGCCTCGACAATGACGGGCTGCCTCTGCAATGGCCAACTACCTCCGTAGTGGTGGATTGCCTCCGTAATGGCAGATGCCCCTCCCCAACAGAGCTGGACCGTCCCGGGTTCAGCTGTGCTCGCTGTGAAACTCTCAGTCCAGAGCATTTCTGATTGCTGTTTTTTTGTGGGGGTGGGACCAGCTGAGCCTGATCACCTGGCTCCCTGTCTCAGAGCCTTTTCAAATTTTTTTAGTTGAATGGTCGACTGTCTCCCAGGTGTTCCAGTCGCCTGTTGAGAAGGCGCCGGGATCTGTGTGATTTCGGCGACCCACTGCGCTGGCTGAAACAGTGGGCTCTGAGGTTCGTGGTACTTTTTATGCCTGGGAAATCTCCTGGCCTGGCTGCCTGTTTCAGTCCCCTTTTTTAATCAGATGAATGGGCGACTCTGCCTTCCCGGAGCTCCAATTGCCAGCTAAAACGGCACCGGACCCACGTATTTTGTATGGGGAACCACTGCACTGGGGCGCCAGTCAAAACAGTGGCACCACCATGCTGGCGAAAACAGCTGCACTGGCCAAACTAGCCGCACTGGCAACCCTTGGGGCTCCTGTACCTGGGAATCTCCTGGTCTGTGGGCAATAAAAATCAGTCTGGGAGTGCAGCGTCCAGTCACCCTCCGCGCTTTCACTGGGAGCTGCAATCCTGAGCTGCTCCTAATTGGATCCTATGTGCCACATGTTTTATCCAGTCTATCATTGGTGGACATTTGAGTTGGTTCCAAGTCTTTGCCCCCATTGTGAACAGTGCCGCAGTAAACATGCTTGGAAACCACCATTCTCAGCAGACTGACGTAAGAACAGAAAACCAAACACCGCGTGTTCTCACTTATAAGTGGGTGTTGAACAGTGAGACAGTGTTGAACACATGAACACAGGCAGAGGAACATCACACTTCTGGGCCTGTCGTGGGGTGGGGAGCAAGGGGAGGGACTGGGGAGGGATAGCATTAGGAGAAATATCTGATGTAGATGACGGGGTGGTGGATGCAGCAAACCACCATGGCACGTGTATACCTATGTAACAAGTCTGCATGTTCTGCACATGTACCCCAGAACTTAAAGTAAAATAAATAAATAAATAAATAAAGAGTAGAAGGAGGAGGAAGAAGAGGAGGAGGAGGAAGAGGAAAAGGAGGAGGAGGAGGAGGAGGAGAAAGAAAACAGTGGAAGCAGTGTTGGCTACTGGACTCTGACCATGGTGCTGAAACTACAGTTCATGGCAACATCCCAGTCAGCGCCATAGACAGCGACCACAAGAGCCACTCTCCTGGTACTAGGTCCTGATAGAGGAAACAGAAAGGGTGTCTAGATTACAGAGCCAGGTGTGTTGGAGACTTTGAGTAGGAGCCACAACTGAACAGGATGTGGGGAAGCTGAAGAGGTAGATGACGTCTAGTTGGACCATGGAATGCTGCTATCTGGATAGGCAATTATTTTTCTACTCTACACCAGGGTAGGCAGAGAGGAAGCCAAGATGGAAGCATCCTGGAACTTCCTTGGTCATAGAGAATACTGACTTTCCTCGGTTGCTTATGATTGTATATTATGAGTGCAATAAGGTTTGAGTGTGATTATCCCTTAGACTAAAATCTGTTTTTGCAAGGTTCTTCAGAGAAATGGAACCAACAAGATGTTTATGTGTATACCTATCTATCTGTCTATGTATCTATCTATTTATTTCTCTAGGAGTGTACATTATGAGTGCAATGTGGCTCCATTTACTGTGGGCCAACTTTTGTTCCATGTTTTAGCCAATAAACCAGACAAACTGTTAGAGCCACGTCTGGCTCACTGATATGCAGTATTAAATGAAGGGTCTCTTCTTAGTAGGTCCATATCAATAACATTGACCTGGCTCAACTTTATCTTCCTTTCACCATTATCCAAAACCCTTAATGTCCATTTGCACATATGTTCTCTAGATTTCTATGTTTATAAATTAGAAAAACTTGGTAACCACTTTGCAGTGTAGCACATTTCCTCATGGATCACACACTGAACCTATGGCTTAGAAGCAAAGATGGGTAGTGGGGTGGATCCTGAGGAAAATTAGCACTGTCTTGCATGGCAGCTGCCTGGGGGGGGCATTATTGTTTCCTCAGACAGTACAGGGTTAATCTTCTCAGAGGCAGGTGGAGGGAGTGCTTCCATTGTCAAGGAACAGAATTAAGGAGCTCACTGTCTTTACCCTCTTCAGGGTCTTTCACACATCCCTATTGCAAATCTCAAGATTCCATACCTTCCCAATCAGTGCCCTCAAAGTAGACACCTTTGAGTCTGGGAATTCCATTTGCATTGTAATTCAGCACTTGAAGGATGAGTTTCTGGGTTTGATTTTTCAAAAGCCTCAGCCCTGTGGCTACAAATGATGAGCATCTTTTAGGGTGGACATAGAAACCTTAGGTCATTTATGTTTGCACTTGAACAGAAAATTCAGATCGTTGAACTCACCCTCTTTTTTCCCCAACTTTGTCCAGTGACAACCCAACCAATCTCATTATGCTCATTCATTTTCAAAACCATTCAAAGGTATTATGTATGGGCAATGGGATATGCATAGACATTTTTCAAAAGAAGGCATACACATGGCCAAAAAGCATATGAACATATGTCCAGCATCACTAATCACCAGAGAAATGCAAATGGAAACCACAGTGAGATATTATCTTATAGTAACCAGAATGGCTGTTGTTAAAACTGTAAAGCATGTGACAGATATTGGCAAGGATGCAGAGAAAAGGAAACTCTTACACGCTTTTGGTCAGTTTGTAAATGAGTATAGCCTCTGCGGAAGACAGGATGGAGATTTGTCAGAGAACCAAAAATAGAAACACCACTTGATCTAGTGTTCCCACTACTGGGTATCTACCCAAAGGAGAAGAAACAGTTATGTCGAAAAAAAATATGTCTACGCATATTCCATTGTCCATACATAATACCTTTGGTTTTGAAAACGAATGAGCATAATGAGATTGGCTGGGTTGTCACTGGACAGAGTTGGGGAAAGAAGAGGGTGTACCTGTATGTTTATTGCAGCACTGTTCACAATAGCAAAGGTATGAAATCAGTCTGAGAGTCTGTTAATGAATCACTGGATTAAGAAAATGTGGCATGTATATACAATGAAATACTATTCAGCCACACACACACAAAAATGAAATCATGTCTTTGCAGCAACATGGATGAAACTGCAGGCCATTGTTTTACATAAAATAACTCAGAATGACAAATACCACATCTTCTCACTCACTGGGAGGTGAGTAATGTGTCCACATGAACGTAGAGTATGGAATGACAGACGATGGAGGCTTGAAATTGCTCTGTGATGAGAGGTCGGGGGCTTCTGGAAATGGGTCATGGCGGGCGGCCAGTGCTACCTCTAGTCTTTCCAACCTGAGCCTGGCCTTTCAGGTTCCGAAGTCAGTACTGATGCTGCTTAGATGTGTCCCCTGTGGGCCTCTGTACAATGAGCGGGAAGTGGCTTTTGTGGGCTCTATCTGCAAGCTTCATGTAGAGTTGCAGTTACCACCCAAAACCCTGATGTGATCTCTCTGCCTCGTCTATCTGTCTATGTCTCTTTCTCTGTGTTTTCTCTAGGTCTCTTCTATCCAGCATCTCTGGCTGACACCCCCATGGGCATCTGAGGCTCCCCTGATGTGGCCATTGTAGTCCATCTGAGTCCCACTATTTGGGGAAGAGATTGGCTTCCTCACCTGTGACAGAAATGGGCAGTGGGTCACCTGGGGCTGACCACTCATAGGAAGTGCCATGGAAAGAGCCGAAGCATCTGTAGGTCCCTCCGTGGGTGGCAGGGTCCAGAGGGAAGTCAGCCTGGAATGTTCCACTGACATTCAGCACTGCAAGGAGCCTACGTTCAGGGATCTCCCCCTCCCTGGATAGATGGTACAGGTCAAACCAGCTCCGGGAGCTGCAGGACAAGGTCACCTTCTCTCCTGCCCAAACCGTGGGGCCTGGCGGGGCTGAGAGAGAAGGTTTCCCATATAGACCTGGAAGGAGAAGAGGCAGTTTACTCAGGAGGCTCTTCCTTGTCACAGCTCCCTTCACACCTGAGCTGAGAACTCACTGCCCTGCTCTATGAGCTAATGCTCTCTCTCACCCTGCACCCCGTCTCTCTTCATGTCTGTTTTCTCCTCTACCTTCCCTGTCTCTCTAGGTCTCTCCCCTCACTTCCCCACCCCAGGTATGTTTTCTCTTTTCATATTGTTTTATTCTCTCTGATGTTCCTTGGGGTGGTTGACTTGATCTTCCTTTTTCCTTCATGCTGAGTCTCTCACTTTCTGTCTTGTTCATAACTTTCTGCATATTTCTATTATTTCTCAATCTATCTAGTTTTCTATTTGGTATCTATCTACAGATTTTCTCTGTCATATAATCAATGTAACATCTATCTCTCTTTCAATTCTCTATCAATCTATCAGCTGTTATCTATAGCTATGTGTCATCTATCTTTACCAATTGTCTATATCCATCAGTAATCTATCTGTTATCTATATCTATGTATCATCTATCTTCATCATCATCATCTTTATGTATAATTTTTCTGTCAATCACTCATCTATATATCTGTAACCCATCTATCATCTACCTATTTATCATCTATCTATATCTCTCCATCCATCCATCATCTGTGTCTCCACCTCCTTGTCTTTCTCTGCCTCTCGGTCTCTCTAGTTCTCTTTGGAATCTCTGCAATCCGTCCCACATCTCCATCTTTCTCTCTCCTTGTGCCCCTCCCGCAGGGCCCTGATTTTAGGGCTTTTCTCTGCTCCCTTCCATCATTCCCTCCACTTCTCTGCCCTCTTTTCTCTCTCTCTATGTGTCTATGAGTCTCTCAATTCCCTTCCTATGACTCATTCTGTGTGTGTGTGTGTGTTCATGTCTTTACTTTTTGATGTCACTGATTTCTCTTTGTGTCTCTCTATGGGGTTTTGTTCTCAGTAATCTTATACTATGTGGGGTTATTTGGAATATGAGCCTCAGAATCCAGTCTGGGGACCCCAAGTACACACAGCACACAGGGGCTGGTGTTCTGGGGCCATGATATCCTGGGACGATTATGCACAGAAGGCAGAGGTGTCAGAATAAACACGGCATCTGTAGGTGCCACAAGGTCACAGGACCCAACTCAGGCGAGATGAGTGTGTGTCTTTGGGTTCTCCTCGTAGAGAACACTTTGTGGAAATAAAACAGAAACAAAACTTCTAACCTGTGCCAGGTCTCTGAACAAAGCCAGCATGGAAGGACACCTCTCTCTGTGACATGTCTCTTTCTGTGTGTCTCCTTTACCCTTTCTCTCTTTTCTGACTCCCTGTATGGCTCCTGTGTCTGTCCTCTGTTATGACGTGTGGTCTGTACCTGTGTCTTCTATTTCTCTGTCTCTTGGTACAGACCTCACCAAGTCAGTATAAGAACTCCATGCTCATCTTCCTCACGACCACCTGGGGCTTCCAAGTTGTGGATCACTCACTCTGTGTCCCAGTGACAATGAGAAGGATGTCTGGACACTCTCACCTGTGATCACGATGTCCAGGGGGTCACTGGGAGCCGACCACTGATAGGGGGAGTGAGTGAAAGAACCGTAGCATCTGTAGGTCCCTGCAAGGGCAGGCGTCATGGGACCTATGGAGAAGTTGGCCTGGGAGCCACCATCACGGGGCTCTCCAGTGGGGCGTAAGGGGTCCTCAGAGATCCCCTCTCTGTGCAGAAGGAAGTGCTCAAACATGTTATCTGACCAACATTGCAGGATGACCATCTCTCCTGATTTCACCAGGGATCCTGGGAGGGCTAGGAGGGAAGGTTTTCTGTAGACTCCTAGGAAGAGAGGTCCTGAGTTTAGAAGGCATTTTCCTTGGGACCTGGAATGAGTGAGGCTTCCCCTCCCTGGTATCTGACTCTCTCCTCCCTCTCTGTGTCTCCGTGCTCTTTTCTGTGCCCATCAGCCCTGGTGCAGGTCCCTCCATCTGTCTCCCTCTCTCTTCTCTGCCTCTCTGTCTCTAGTAGCCCCTGACTCCCTCCCCACTGGGCTCAGCCTCATCCCTTGGGCTGCTGCTTCTGTTTCCCACTAATCTCTTTCTTACTGTCCATGTTGGGGTGGAAGAGGAACCACGACAGGCTGCATGTCCAGGATCTGAACAGCCTGCTTCAATCTGTTTTGGACAAATTGGAATCCCTGCAGGAGGTGTGAACTGATGAGTAAGGCAGGCAGCAGTGTCCACACACCCTGTTCCTGGTGGGGACTGGGAGCCTCT